>PPNI02000071.1:0-39775 GCA_003707195.2 Phaffomyces antillensis
CAAACTCCGAAGATCTAAAGGATCGATAGGCCACACTTTCATGGTTTGTATTCACACTGAAAATCAAAATCAAGGGGACTTTTACCCTTTTGTTCTACTGGAGATTTCTGTTCTCCATGAGTCCCCCTTAGGACACCTGCGTTATCGTTTAACAGATGTGCCGCCCCAGCCAAACTCCCCACCTGACAATGTCTTTGGCTGCGATTAATCCTAGAACTTTACTTCGTCCCCCCAAATAAGTAAAAAAACGATAAAGGTAGTGGTATTTCACTGCCGGTTTAACCCTCCCACTTATCCTACTCCCTCTATGTCTTTTCACAATGTCAAACTAGAGTCAAGCTCAACAGAGTGGCGGGATTGGTTGGGATTTTTGTTGTACTTTAATTGACTAGATTGATGGGATGATTGTTTAAATCACCTCCCATTGATTGGCTTTTACGAATAGGACCTTTAAGAGTAATAGGTTGAGTTACTACTGTTAACCGGGTTCATTTAGACTGATATTCAGTGTATTTTTAAATCTTCCACAGTAACACGAAATCATAACCCCGATAGATTTAACAATAACGTCTAATGAGGTTTTAATTATGTACTAATAATCTAATCAACTCAAGTCCAAGTTATTTAACCCGAATGCTTTCAGTATTTTATTGGCATTTTGGTAGGTTTTTCTAGTATCAATTCCAACAAATCTGGACACAATCTTTTATGATAATCCAAGTATAGTATATCGTATATCTTAACTGTGACTTGAACTGTCTTATTATGAGATTAAGCCTTACTGTATCTTCGTCATCATCTTTATTATCTATGATCTAATAGTATAGCAGATGGGATGAAGCTAATTAATTGATCATATTTATCATTTCTGTTTCAATTACTTCCAGTTCCTTATCTCAAATAACAAGTGAGTGCGATAATTCACAGTTAAAGAACAATACTCATCATTCACTGAAACATCTGAGAATCGGCTAAAAATTCAATTAGCTGATCGATATACTCTTTTTTTTAACTATGGTTTCTTTATATTAGGATTAATCAGTTTAAAAATCGGTGTCTATGCATTCCTTCCTTCTTTTAACAATAAAATCGTTATTTTGTTGAATCTTAACGGTGAAGAATTCTCTCATGATAATCTCGTTAACAATACCTTCTACATTACTATTTACCATCGAAGTTTATTTCCATTATTCATCAAAGGAGTATATAAGGCACCTTATTATATGGAACATACCGCGTTTGAAAAAATTAAATCAGTCAATCCTTTCATAGAATGTTTTCTTTTGCTCTACCATACAGATTTTTTCGCACTTCTACATTTAACAGGCTTAAAATCATTTCTCTCATAAACATTGATTGTCTCGGAAGGTCTGGATCCGAGCTATACTACATTTTTGTTATTAGGTAGAACCAGGTACTTAGTTTGGAGTAAAATCAACTCGAATATGTCTAATTTAAAGTTAAATAGACCAGCATTTCATTAAGAGATCAATCTCAGTGATCTAGTTGACTAAAACGCGTCTTTAAAATTCTTCCTGTCTTTTGTATTTACAAACAAGTCAGTATATTTTTTCTGATTGGGTATTAGAACCTAATTACTCACATCACTGTCAGTTATTTGATGTAGAACTATATTCATTATAATGATCACCTTTGGGCCTCTGTATTTAGAAGATATTTCATTGGTTTGGATAAATTACACTTACAGTTAATGAAGGTAACTCTTATTTTCAAGAAGGTAATTGTAATAAAAGTTACTTTGCGGCCAGTTCAATTTTCATAAAAAGCAAGTAACATCTCATGCCTTAATACATGTACGCTACTTCCCCAGAGTAAAGAAGTATCAGCGTCCTGAGAATCTGGAGATAGCTCATCATCAAACGCATTAAATACTACCAAAAATTAGATTAATAATATCTCCAGTGATATGAGACTGGCTAGTCAAATAATACTTGTGCACCATGATAGTGTTAGGATGTAACATATTAGCCTTCTTTAGCTCTTTTTATTCATATCAGCCTCTTTTTGCTGTTTTAATAGCTGCTTTATTGAACATTATTGCTTGAAATATATGCTTCTTCAAAAAATGTGTAGAAAAGCTCAAAATGTAACAAACCCCATGAATACCTTCAAAGTAGTAGAGCGGCTTGATTTTGAAAAACTACCCCTCTCAGTACATTAAGAAGCATGGTATTATGAGACACAGAACTAATAAATGTATATTATTTTAAACTTCTTACATATTAGTGATTGAACTCCTTTATAGAGAATCAACAAATTTATAATGATTACTATTAAACAGTTTATATATGTCTGTACCCTCACTTTACTATTAACTTCCGTAAATTCTGAGTTATCTAAATTCTTGATAATTCCAAATTTTCCAATTTTACTAACAAAATTCCTTCTGCGACGCGAGAAAAGCCGAAAAACAAAAATCCATTTCTAAGTGCTGTCCACTTTGAAATAAACATTGAAAGCGCTGTATCTAGTTGTAGCTTATCTCTATCACTTCAATACTTAAGTCAGCATGTAATAAGAGGTCAAAAGTATTGAGTCTCCGTCTGCGTTATTCGGCTTTAATTTTGAAATTTGAACAATCAAATTTGCTTTTTTTTTGATTTTTGAAAAATTAAAAAAAAAATGATTTTAAACTTTAATAAAAATTTAATAATTAATAGTATTATTATAATTAATTAAATTATATCTATTATACAATGTTTAAATATTAACTATATACATATATATATGATGAATGCAACACATATCAAATAAGTTTCTTATAAGCAATATATTTGACAAGAAAACAAACTTTTCATAATATCCAGATCTTTTGCTTACTACCAAATGCGAGCCCTAATGATGACTTCATTATCTCATTATTTGGGCTAATTATAAAAACATTGATATTGAAAAATCGATAAATTATAATTATCAAAAGCCTTATACGTTCAGATACTCATCATACACATCATAATATAATATATATAGATATATATAATATATTATGAATAAAATTGAAATTACAGTAACTATTAATATTTTGTTCAAAGATTTATTTCATATATACGATAAAATGATACCAGTTGAAAAATAACCGTATTGAGATCACGAGAATAACGGTGAGCAAATTTATACTGGGCCAAGAGTAAGATAGCCTCAAAAGATCTTGACTAACAGTAATTTCAACTCATTAAATCAGGATTTTTAAACTTTAATGAGATACGGTTTCTAACAAAATTCTCAATTAATTTTAATTCACTATCTCTGATTGTAGATAGTTGAAAGCAATACTACACCTAAAATTAAGTTTGGATAAAAGATTTATGTTCTTTCTTAGAATCATAGATCACCTAATATACCAACAGGCCTTTCAAAATCATCCACTATAAAAAAATAATTATTGATATAGAATACTGAAATTTTCAAAGAACGTCGAAATCAATTATATCTAGAGGATTGATAGTAGTCTCATTTGAAGTTTTTAGTGTAATTAAAATAATGAGCAATTGTAATATAAACTCTATATCTTTCAAGTTTATGCGTATGAAACAGAAACTATTAATTTATGTGAAGCGAACACCCTGATCTACAAACGTTTTGAAAAAATTTAAGACACATTATTCGAAACAAATATATATCTGACAATACGAGAAGTTTATTGATGGAAGATTATTTTCAAATCATCTTCAAAGATTTCAATATGAGAAGTTTATTGAAGGAAGATTATTCCCAAACCATCTTCAAGGAATCCCATAAAATACCATAATTTTTGGTATATTCTTCAGTGACTAGTTCGACAACATTTTCACCAGTTTTTAAATAATCGGTAGGAACATCTAAACGACTATAGTACCATTGACCTGCAAAGGAAGATGATCTGTAAGTTGATTTATCATTGTAAAGATTGGTTTGATATGTGTCATTTCCTAATTGATGACCATTGACTATTATTTTGAGTTTGGTTGAATCACCACCAACATAAGAGTTCTTACCTGTATAACCTGCAATAGAAACATATAAAGCTGCTTTTTTATCTTCGTTAATTGAATCTAGATCAAAATGAATTGACCACGTACCTTTTTTACTCTTAGCATAACACCAATCGCTTGAAGAAGTTTTATTGACATAAAAATCATAGTTATCAGGACATAATTCTGTTTGGAAATCTTCATAGACTTTAGCACCATGTTTAAAGCCTTTGGTTGTTCTATCATAATTACCAATAGACCAGATTGTTTCATGATCGAGAGTCCATTTGATTTCATCTAGATTAGTGATTTTATCTGTCTCAACTGAAATTTGTTCTGGATAAGTATAGTTGCCAGTAACATCAATCCCTCCAGACCATTCAGAAGAGAAAGCTTGTAACCAATAGTGTTTTTTAGCGCTTCTAATATTATCAATCTTAAAATAACCGTCATCATCGGTATAACTATAGTATTGATAGCCAGCACCTTGTAACATTGTGTAATTGTTTGTTTCGCCTAAAAATAAATTAACGTTTGAAGCTGGAGAACCATCTGATAGAACTAATCTACCTTTAACAGAGCCCCTACTTAAATAATCAGTATCTTCAAACCATTTATATGGCCAATTTTGTCTTTCTTTGATCAATCTTCTGTTAGCATCAGATTGATCACCATCATTAAAGTAAAAAAGATAAGGACCCCAAACTTTTCCATCTTTGAAACCTTCATCATATTCAACTTCAAAATGAGTACCATGTAGCATATTTAATAAAACAACATCACCTGTTCCAGACTCTCTATGAACCAGTAATTCTTGTTTAATTTGATCCCCACAGAAGTAATCACGACCTGGAGAAATTAACCAAAATCCATAGGATTTGTCAGTAGTATTATCAACACCATAAACACCATAAATCTCTTCTTCATGTAATCTACTACTCCAATCATATTTGGTAATATAACCATTACCCGCTGAGTTTTCCCAAGTTTCATCAAATATTTTGGCTCCTTTATAATCGTTTGGCCACACTGGTAATGGACCATCTTTAATTGAAGTATGAGCATTTTGATAAATTTTAGGATTTAATCTAATCAAAGTTCGGAATTCACCTAAAGCTGGTAAACCTCTATTAACAAAGTAAGAATAGAACCCATTCAAGCCTTTAAACATAACAATATGATGCTCACCTTCAGCTGCCTCAAATGAAATATCTAACTTATTTGTATCAAATGAAACAATACGAACTTTGGTGTAGAATAAATTACTTTTTGCACCTTCATATGAAGCATATAAACCCTTAGCAGTTCCAACCAAATCAACCTCATCATCTTCTGGATTTGGTTTCCAGTTTAAAGAATGACCAAAGGTTGGACCCATTTTCATGTTAAATTTATCATTACCAATAAACACAGTTAGGTTTGATGTCGAGTTATAACCAGTTAAAACATTCGCAGTAAATACTGAACCGTCATCAATTAGATTACCTTCATCAGCAGTGGCAATATTACTATCCTCTCTTCTGAAAATAGTTGGGATTGCCAATGCAGAAGATAAGAAGGAAGTTAGAACGATTGTTGAAAACCTCATCTTGCCAAGAGCTGTAATTCCAAGAGAGATCGGATAAGTGTAATAACCTTAAATTGAATCCAAGACTTTATATATTTTGATATTCAATCTGGGGTAAAGAAAAAATCTAATCATTGACCGGGGGATTTGCGTTTCTGGTCATGAAGAGCTCAATAACACATGACACATAGTGTATGCTTTAAACTGTGAAGTGAAACATCAATTGAGTTTTAGAGCAATGTGCAATTAGGGAATTCTCTCAATTGACGATCTAATATTACACCGATTAGTGTTTGTGGGGTATGTTATTATGAATTTTGAAACAATATTTATTAATTTATTCCGGCCCGCGTGATGATTAGTTTAAAGATCGACAGCTGCTATTAATGGTCCAGAGACTAGCAGATAGTAGAGTCCAGAGTCCAGAGTCCACGGATATTAAATATTAGTAAAAACAATGGTCATTTCAAAGAAGGCGATGTCTGATTTGTGACGAATTATATTGGGGTACAACATACGTGAGTTTTTTCACTCAAATGATTCCTGAATTTCTCAATGATCATGATTAATCTTAACTTAAGAACAAGGTAAAGAAGTGACATCCTGATCTCAAAAGTAATGAGAGGATAAAAAGCTGATAATGCATCTGGTTTGAAGCAAGTTTGTTTAGAAGACTTTGTATCTTGATTACTGGAGATCAAAAACACCAAAGTTGAATGAACTCATAACAATATGACATAGAAGTAAATCAAGTTGAGGTTAATGATTGTTGAATGATTGTTGAATGATGGTAACTTTATCAGATGTTTTAGGATGTCACAAACAAGGAAAAAAGAATTCAAAATTAAATATAATAGAATTAATGAATATTGAATATTTAAATATAAAATTCTTTAAGTTAAGCTAAAAGCTTAGCTAATAAATAAGAATTTAATTTATATTTTTTATTTAAATTTATATTATAATTAGCTGATTGATTATTAAATTATTAAAAATATATTAATATTATTTTAAGAAATATTATTAATATTTTCTATTAATTTTTCCTTATTTAAAGTTAATAAATTTTTCTATATTATAAATAACCGTAAATTAATAATTTAACTTAATATAATTATAAAGTTAATATTTTTGGAATTATTTTAAACTTATCGCGTGTATTTTTTTTTATTAAATATTTTAGTTTAATGATTTTTATAAGTTATTATTTTTAACTAATTTAGTTAATCTAATTTATTTATTTATTTATTAATTAATTTATACTGATTAATTAAACTTTCAATAATTACTGGTTCTTTTTTTATATTTAAGTTTTCTATTGAAATCAAAAGGTAAAAATAATATAGCTATTAATATAAATTTTATTGAATAACTTGTTCTACTGATTAGATTCGAAAATGAATTCTAAATTAATAAATAAATTGTTGGAGTAAGCGTTAAATAATAAATATTATTAATAAATAAATATATATTATTAATAATTAATAAAAATAAAATAGTTATTATATCCACTTAATATTATTGATAATATTGTTATTCCTAATTTTTTATTATTTTTATTATTTATTTTAACAGAATTTTATTATTAATATTATTATTATATGTATCACAAATACATCAAAAACAAAAGTTTATAAGATCATGTGATACAACCAATTAGATTAGTAGTCTTCAAATGATTTTCAAAACTAAAATAGCTGCAATGGATTCTTTTCAGATTTTGATGATTTCAATAAATATTATGAACTATGACTCTAGGGAAGAGTTTATCTTCTGAGATTACGATTCTTATATAATTTCTGGTAAAAGAATAATTAATTTGGTATATTACTTATGTTAAAAAACAACAGGGCCTATTTACTTGACCTTGAACAAGAAAGTTTTGATAGTTTATCACATTCTAATTTATATAACGATGAAAACACTAAAGAAGATCAAAAGCTAAAATTTATTTTTGAAGTCATCAATCTTACAATTAACTTCGTCTAAAGGTTATCCTGCAGTTACTAAAGTAATTAATTAATTAATTAATTAATTTTAAAGGTTTTATTTATTTACAGTTTTAAATAAAGAAAAAGTATTTAATATATATATTTCTTTTATATCTTTTTATTTAATATATTTCCACCAGAACTTATGGAGTTGATAAAACTGGAGAGATCAGACATACCAAAACGAAACAACTCATGAAATTATTAAAACTTTAAAATTATAACAATAAAGATACTCTGTGTTGAAGCGAAACCCAATCTGTAGAAGGTCATATGTATGGTGGAATTGCGGTTGTGTAAAGTGATATATTGAAGAAAAGATCCTAATATTTAACGATCGACATCAAAGAAATAGTGGAGAATCATGAATTACCTAGGTATATTAGTCAGAAAAAGCTACATCAGTCATAGTTATTAGGGCAAAGATTCAAAACTTGAACAATTATCAATTGCTGCTTTTGATGAACTGTGTAAAAGAAACGAGAAATGGAAATAGTCTGAAATGGATTGATTGGAAAACTCATAGCTACTGTTTTAGTCTTAGAAGAATTAATAGGAGATCAGTAGGAAGTTATTTCTGACGTGATATCAGAACACCTTCTTTATTTAATGAAACATATAAACTAATGAATGAACAACTTTTTCTAGCAATTTGATAGTTTCGATTATTATCTTCTATTGAATTTGTCATCTTAAAAGCTACAACATTTGAATGAACAGGGTATATAAAGATTCTTACGGTGAATGAAAGTTTGTATCCTATCAACTATTGCTATAATTCATTTACATTATCAAAACATAAAATTTATCAACTATAAGAGGAACATAGTAATATGATGAGTATTCTGATGCGTAATAGTGCTTTAAGTAAACTTGTCTGTTTATTTTTGAAAAATATTACTTCCAAAACAGGTGATTGAGTTGCACCAAGACCTGGTATTGCTATGTATTTTAGAGAAGATTTCCCATACAAGCCAGATAATTTTTCTTAAAGAAAATTAGATAAATATGATATTTCTTTCGCCTCAATTGAGTCCAGGTACTACTAAAAATGTGAAAAATCTCTATGAATTTCTGTCTTAACTTTTTTTCAATGTCACCCAACCTTTGGTTCTCAATTTCTCTCCATATCGAATCAATAAAAGACATGATAAAAATCCACAACAAAGGAAAGCGGCAGATATAGTACAGGTCCATCCAACGCCAATTGAATTAATTTCTTCCAAAACGAAAGCTGTCCCTAGAGCTGCAGCAATGAATCTAACAACATAATTACCAGCAATGGCATCACCTTTCAACTCGGGCATACATTCAACACAATAAGTATTGATACTTGGGAAACAGATCGTTTGAGCAACACCACCAATAAACATCATTATAATGGGAACCGCCATACCTCCTTTCTCTTTTTCAAGACACCATCCATATATCAAGATTGCACCAGGAATTATAAATCCATAAGCAAACAACATACTGTGTAATCTATGTTCAGGGATTCGTTCACCATATTTCAGCATATATTTTTTAACATAACGATCAGACCACCTTCCTCCAATGAATGATCCTGTGATATATCCAGCACCAGGAGCAAGATAAAACAACCCCCCATAAATAGGTTCATTTAAGTTGAATCTTGGATCGACGACGTATCTAATTGGTGTAAGTAGTGAATACATATTAAAATGTAAAGCCATACTAACGATTGCTGCTAATAGTAGATTAGGATATTTTAAAACATAAATCACAACTCTGAAAGGATTATATGGAACGAAATAAATATCATCTTTCTTATTTTCAAAACGTAATTGCCTTTTCTTTTTAGCTAGTTCTGTTATTCTAGAAGTTTCAGGTAAAAATACAATTGCTAAGATCAATGCGACTGAACCGAGTCCAACTTGAATCCAAAAGATGACTCTCCAAGAAGTGTATGTGACAACAATACCACCAATAACGGGTCCCAAAGCTGGACCAACTTGAGAACCTGATAATACACAGCCCATTGCATTACCTCTTTTAGTTGGATGGTATATATCACCAATAGCGCTTGATCCAACAGAGAAAAATGGAGTTCCAAACATGGCAGACATAGCCCTAAAGACAAAAAACATAGCTAGATTTTGAGAGACTGCTGTTAAAACACTGCCAACAACAAATAATGACAGGCAGAGTATAAAAGTAAACCTTTTCCCATATATACTTCCAAATGGACCAAGTAAACATGGTGATAAAGCCATAACAATACAGTAAACAGCATTTGAAATGTTAATGATGGTACCAGTTGTGTTAAATTTTTCAGCTATGATAGAAACTGCTGGCAAGAATGACATTGAACTTAATGGAGATAAGAAGCATGATAGTGAAACAATGAAGACTATCATTTTCTTTCTTGATTCTGAGAACCTGGTGTAAAATTCATCATCTTTCATCAATTCTAATTGGGATAACTGAGGTTCTTGTTTTTCTAAGACACTAGCTTCATCGTTTACGACTGTTTCTTTCGATTCACGTTTAGATGATTCCATTGATGGATAACTATTTTCAACATCCATTAGAAATAGACATGGTATTGGATTCCATTGCATTGATGTTGAAATGTGGTGGAAAAGGAGGAGATTTTATTCAGCCATAAAACTTTTAACCTCTTCGGGAAACTTTACCTACTTCTCCATCCGGAGATCTTGACTTACTTTACCGAACTGTTTACATTTTTAGATTAGATTTTGAGTATATAAAGAGACCAAACTTTCCATTCGATGAGCCAGACATGTGTTAAACTATCAGTGATATATATATAAAAATGGGTGTTAGAAAATTTACCATTGCAGGTGTCCAATTAGGTCCTATTCAAAAAGCTACTCCAAAATCTGAAACCGTTCAAAGATTAGCAAATTTGTTAAAGGAATGTGCTTCAAAAGGTGCTAAACTGGCTGTCTTCCCTGAACTTTGTTTAACTTCTTTTTTCCCAAGATGGTTTATTGAATCACAAGAAGAAGTCGATACATACTTTGAAAAAGGTGATATTACTAAAAGTGAAACTCTTAAACCACTTTTTGATGTTGCAAAAGAACACAATATTGGATTTGTCTTAGGTTACGCTGAGTTAACTGACGATGGTCATCATTTTAACACATATGTTTTGATTGATAACAAAGGGCAAATCGCTCAAAAATATAGAAAAGCCCACTTACCTGGTTTTGTTGAGCCAACTGAAGGAATCGAGTTTCAACAATTAGAAAAAAGATACTTTGAATATGGAGATTTAGGTTTCCCAGCTTATCATTCAGATCCGGAATGGATTGATGCCACTATGGGTATGTTAATCTGTAATGATAGAAGATGGCCAGAAGCATGGAGGTGTTACGCTTTGCAAGGTATGGACCTATGTATCAATGGGTATAACACTGCTGCTAACGGTACCTCCTTATTCGGTGCAAAAGAAAACAAAGAATTAAGACAATACCACAGTGATCTTTCAACTACTGCAAATGCATATTTCAACTCTACCTTTGCTGTCTCTGTTGGTAAGTGTGGTGTTGAAGATGGTCAAGGTTTAATTGCTGGTTCAATCATTGTTGATCCAAATGGAAACGTCATTGCTCAAGCTAAAACTGAAGAAGATGAAATATTGATTGCTGATATAGATTTGGATGATACGATCAATGGTAAACAAAAAATGTTTGACTTCTCAAGACATCGTCGCCCAGAATTATACAGCAGACTAGTAGACCAAAAAGGGAGTATTGAGACTGAATACAAAGCTTAGTTTAAATAGATAGTTATAAAAAATTTGTGGAATAAATTCAATAACAGTTGAATGGAATTAATTCTTTATCGAAACATATCTTTTTTTGATAACTTAAAGTAGATTATCTCACATGCCATGTGTCTGAAGAAGCCGCAATGTCAGATGTAATTGATCATGGCCAATTAGTTGGTGCTGGGTTTGATGTTCAGGAGTTCAAACAAAAGATTAAAGACTCATTAATCATCACATTGACCACATCTTGGATTTTCCACTCGAATTAAAAATCTTTAGATTGTATAACCATAAGTTCGAAAAAAGTAAAAAAGCTTCACTCAAAAAGAGGAAGAGTAAAAAATTCTACAATATCAAAAATCATCAAAACTAAAACAAAAACATAAATTAAATTATAACACAAAACCAAGAAGAGTATAGAGATTCAATCTAATCTTTTTTTCCAAGAGAAAATATATTGACTTTAAAGGCTCTCTTTTCGGTAATTGAAGTTGAAGAACTCATATCTGCACTGGAATCTTGTAATTCAACACCTTCAAGAAATTGATCTTCTTTTGGATTAACAAATGTATTACCTGGATTTTCTTCAAATGTATCCATATGAGCCATCCATAATTTTGGACAGAATTTACAGATCAAATAATAAACAACGGCAGAAACAACAACACCTGGAACGTAAGAGAATGAATATAAGTAAATAGCACCTTTTGGAATATTTTGGTTACCACAAACCCAAGCTAAACCAGGTAAATTTGGAGCAATACCACATAAGAAAGCAATGAAACAAGGAATGTTGAAACCATGGTAGAAACGGTATGGACCATCGAATCTGTAAAGACCTGGTAAATCTAATCTTCTTCCTCTTAAAATGTAGTAATCAGTACACATAATACCAGCGATTGGACCTAAAAACATAGAATAACCACCTAAGAAACTGGAAAATGATTTAGCATTCTTTTGGATGTACCATGGACAAATAACTGTACCTAAAGCCATACAGATATAGGCACCTCTTCTTGGATTAATATAACGAGGGAACCATAGAGTTAAATCATAAGAAAACGAAACCGTGTTAGCAGAAACATTGGTACCAACAATAGCAAATGCCCAACAGGCAGATGAAAAGAATTGGGCTGCTCTATTTTGCCATAGGGCTTCAACTTGTAAAGGGTTCCATGTAGTGACACCATAGACAACTTTAGCAGCAGAAGTGACAACGATACCAAGAATACCACATAAGGTAACTAATATAACTAAACCGATGAATTGAGGCCACCAAACTTGTTTTGGTTTTTTGGCATATCTGGTGAAATCTGAGATATTCAAAGCTAAAGTTGCTTTTGGACCAATAGCTGAAACAACACATCTAAAAAAGACAACAGGAACTGGAGTACCATCTAAAATATGAGTTTTTTGATCAAAGATTGGACCAAATCCATGTGCAGCGCTGACAGCCCAAGCAAATAAAACAATACCAAAAATTGGTAAAATGATAATTTTGAATAAGAACATGATTCTTAATTGATTGACATTCAAGTATAAAACTGGCAATTGAATGAAGACGAACAAGAAGAAACATAAAAGTTGTGCACTAGTAATAGCACCACTCTCTGGAAGATGGTTTGGAAAATTAGCAAATGATGGCCATATAGCTTCAAGCATTGATTGGACACATTGGCCACCTTGGTATGTTTGAGTACCACACCAGATAACACAAACAATACCTCTAATAGCGACAAGAATATGAGAACCTGAGAAGTTTGGGGCAGCACCACCTGTGAATCTCATTAATAGAGGAAAACCAATACCGTATTTTGCACCAACGTAAGCGTTTAACATAGAAGGAATGGAAACGATAACATGACCAACAACAATAGCTGCTATAGCTAGCCCAGGACTCAAACCAGCAGAGATGGAACTTGAAGCAACTTGATACATGGAAATAGACATGGCTTCTGCAATCCAGAAACCAAGAATAGAAAACCATTCCCATTTTCTTTCTTTTGAATATTGTGGAACTGGATCCAGTTCTTTATTGGAAAACAGAATACCATCAGAGTAAGACGCCTCGTCTGGATATAATTTCACTTTTTCGACTATAGAGTTCCAAGAGACCATATTGTATAATTTTTACTTCTGATTTATTTACCTTTATAACAGAGAACATATGTTACAGACTTAACAGAGTCTGAAGAAGCCACTTTATATAACAAATGAAGCACTTGGAAATCACATAAATATTTCACTTATCTAAAATTTTCGGAAAAGTTTTTCAAAACACCGATCCACAAGTTTCTTTTTTTGATAATGATTTGAAAATTACATGCATGAAAACCCTATCAACGAGCACTGAGAGGACATTAAACGAGTTTTAGATCAGATCATTCCGTTTAAATCTGTTACTGATGTGAATCGACTCGCTTTAACTTATTGCTCAGTTGCTCAACAAAGTCAATTTTGAGTTGTGATAGCACTTGACTATTTTCGGTAATTTCATTGATAGGAATAACGTTTATTATCAGGCGAGAATCTGGAATATAGATAAATTATTTGAGCGTAGGATATTAAAATAGTTATCAATAGAATCAACCCTTAAACAGAACTTAATCAAAAGATCTAGATTTTAGATCCTACATTAATATCCGTTTCAGTTTATCTTTGTTTTTCTGAATCCTAATTAAAACAACGTCGTACAGTATGGTTCCAACTTCCAGCCAAATAAAGTACATTTGAGTTCAGCTGTACAGGTACGGAATTTAGAAACTTGAGGCTGCTCTATGTAATAAATTTACGTAAGATTAAATACTTACAAATGACTTAACAATCAAGATGACTTCTTTTACATGATGTATTGTATAACAGCAAACAAACTTTTAAGATAAAAGAATAAAAGTTTTAGATTTTATATCTATTCTTTTCTATAGATATTTCCATTAATAGCTGTAGAAGGAGCTTGCTTCTTATAGAAGAACTCCTCTAAATTCTCAACACAACGTTTCTCAAAATTTTTAAAACTATTTTGAGTACAAACTCCAACATGTGGAGTCAATGTAATTTTATAATTTGAAAGTAATTTCTCATGAATTTTTGGTTCAAACTCATGAACATCAAACCCAGCACCAACTAACTGACCACGATCAATTGCGTCTATAATTGCAGCTTCTTCAACGATTGGTCCCCTTGCGATGTTAACTAATCTAACATTTGGTTTCATTAATTTGAATGATTCAAAGTTAATCCAGTGACGAGTTTCAGAAGTGTATGGACATGCAATAAAGATACAGTCAGTTTCTTTTAAAAAAGATTCCTTGTCTTCGTAATATGTCAATCCTGAAACTTCTTTTTCTAATTCAGGTTTTTGAGATCTGTTATGATATATGACTTTCATACCTAAAGAAATACATGTTTTAGCGACTAATACACCAATATCACCTAAACCAACGATTCCTAAAGTTTTACCATTTGGATCTTCAGAAATGTGGGCAAGTTCTTGTGAGTCATAATATTTACCTGGGGTTCTTAAACAATGTTCAGCATAAGTCAAATATCTGTAAGAGGACATTATGAGATAAATACCAAGATCAGCAGTTGCTCTAGAACATGAATTTGGCGAATTGCAAAATAAAATACCTCTAGAGGTTAGATAATCAACATCAACTATATCATAACCATGACCTGATTGGCAAACAATTTTACAAGATTCAGGTATTAATTTAACAGCTTCATCTCTCAAGATATAATGATGAACGTATGGATTTGATTTCAACCAAGCTGATCTGCAGATGGCATCAATTTTACCAATAGAACCATGATTTGGTTTTTTCAATTCATTCATGTAGTCTTCCACAGTTTCAAAATTGTAGTTAATGATTTCATATTTTTCATTCAATGTTTTCCATGCATCCTCATCATGGATTGGATTATCCCAAGGTATGTATAGGACTCGAGGTTTGGTGATTGTCATTTTCTGATTTTGTTGCGATAGAAAAGGATAATGAAAAGTTTTGTAACATTCTAATAAGATTTATTTATATACTCATCAAGTCCGGAGAAATCGAGAGAGTTTTCCGAAATCATTATTCAATCGAATTTATATATATATATATATATATATATATATATGTGTTACAGTACTGTACCAGTTACTCACGTGATTACTCACATCATAACTGATTCTATTAACTTCTACTACACTCTAGAATATTCTAATCATCTATTCCAGAACATTCTATTATTATAACGAAGCTACAACTAGACGTCTATATAAGGACCTCTAGTCGTCCACAAATTGTATACTTTATTTTATATACACAAGAGATTAGTATTACTATCACTGAACGTATCGAATAGACTAATACAGTAATCACCCATAAAACACATAACAATATGTACTATGTACTATTTTCCCATACATATCATTAATTACACAGGAGCCAGAAGTTTGAACTTTAAAGTCTGGAATATATTACTCCTGAAGATAAATGAAGGTCAAGAATTATAGAGAGGAGTAATTATAATAATACTGTATATCAAATTAAACATAAGTTTGTCCTCTTTCTTGTCGAGATGCTAAACTACTAGCAAATAGACCACGAGGAGAAGTCTTCAGATTCGATCTAACAAGGCCAGTCAGGATATTAATACCACACACAACACCATCAACAACTGGGACAGATCTATGTTTAACTGCGTTCGTAACAGCTTCTTGCATGTCTGCCATCCCGGCACATCCCAGCACTATAACGTCAGCACCGTTATCTTCTACTAAAGTATGAGCAACATCTGACATTAGTTTGAGTACTTCATCTCTTGGTTTTGTGTGAAGTTCAGCAACTTTTAAATTTGTACTTAGTAAACCAGCACAGAAGCCATCTAAACCAAAATTTCTAATAGCATCTCCATGTCTTATTGAACTTCTTGCAACCGTTGTAACAATACCGAAACGACCACCTAGTAATCTAGCTGTATAAAGACCAGCTTCAAAAATACCACAAGTTGGAACATCAAACTCTTCTCTAAAACAGTTCACTAAAGGATGATCTGAGAAGCAACCAACAAGAATAGCGTCGACTTGTTTAGCATAATCATATGAGTCTCTGAAGGCATCAGCAGCTGATAAAACACCATCTAGGTGACATTCAACAGTAGTTGGAGCTGGCTTAGAAGCTGTATAACCGTACAGAGTGACATCAGGAGCAAGGAATTTTTGTGCCATTTTCAAGCAGTTGATGGTCATCAATTCAGTTGAATTTGGGTTGACTAATAAAATTCTGATCTTTCTACCATTTGATGATTCATTGCTCAGTTCGATTTTAGGAAGTGATTCCAAATCCTCAATCGTCATCTTTGAATCAATTATATCATCATTTTGTTCGATTTTAGACAGTATTTGTGGTTTCTTTATATAAAAAAATGATGTAAAAGCATCAAATATAAATCGATCGGAAAACTTTCGAGACTTCACCGACAATAAATTTATATAAAGATGTCAATCTCTTTGAATACTGAACGTAGCTGATGATGAGACCTAACCAGTATAGAAATGTTCGATTTAGTTATTCACAACGGTTACATTGTCACAGCAGCTGACATTTTACCACCATCAGTTTATATTGGTGTTAAAGATGGTGTTATTGCAACTATGTCAACAGAGGTTCTAAGAGGAAAAGACGTCATCGATGCACAAGGTGGTTATATCACTCCAGGTGGAATTGATTCACATGTACACATTGATCAAGAAAATGCACCAACTGGTGATAATTTCGAGTCCGGTTCGAGAAGTGCCATCGCTGGTGGTAACACTTTCATTTTACCATTTGCTATTCAATCAAAAGGTGATCATGATTTAGAAAAAATCGTCAAAGACTATCATAAAAAGGCATCTATTGGAAGTTATTGTGATTATGGATTCCATTTAATTTTGTCTGACCCTAGTGATGAGTCATTGAAAAGATTACCTCAAATTGTTAAAGATGAAGGTATCACCAGTATTAAAGTTTACACTACATACCCAAGATATAAGTTAAATGATTCACAATTACTTGATATTCTTTTAGAAACTAGAAAATTAGAAATGACAACCATGATTCATGCTGAAAATTCAGATGTTATTGATTTCATTAATCAGAAATTACAAGAAAAAGGTTTACAAGATCCATTTTATCATACAATTTCAAGACCGGTTGAAGCTGAAGATGAGGCTTCATACAGGGTAATTGCATTAGCCAAAGTTATTGATGTTCCAATTCTAATCGTTCACATGTCTTCAGAGACAGCATTACAACATGTTGAAGATGCCCAAAAGGATTTAATGCCAATCTTTGCAGAAACTTGTCCACAATATCTATTTTTAACTAGTGATGTGCTAAAACAAGGTTGCTGTAACCATAAGCATCATGATGATCCATTTGAAGGTGCCAAATACATTTGTTCTCCACCATTAAGACAAGATCAAAAGGAGTTAGATGGAGTTTGGAAAAAAATTCAAAATGGTACAGTTACAGTCTTTTCATCAGATCATGCTCCATCTAAATACGATCATCCAAAAGGTAAGAAACTGGGTCTAGTCAATGGATTACCTCACTATAAACAAGTTCCAAATGGTCTACCAGGAATTGAAACTAGATTACCTCTATTATTCTGTTATGGTGTTGAAACAGGTAGAATTACACCACAAAAATTCGTCGAAGTATGTTCTACCAACCCAGCTAAACTATACGGTTTAAGCGATAAAAAGGGTACTATTGGTGTTGGATTTGACGCAGATATTACAATTTGGTATCCAAAGAATCAGATGGAAGAATTCACATTATCGAATGAAATGCTTCATCATGATATTGATTATTCACCATTCGAAGGCATGAAATTCACCAATTGGCCACGTTATACCATTCTGAGAGGTGAGAAAGTTTGGGATAGAGACAATGGTGGTCTTAAAGGTAGATTAGGATTTGGTAAATACCTAAAGAGAGGACCTTCTAAACTTGCAGGACCAGTTGAGGAAATCAACCCGATTTTTAAATAAATCAAATAAGCATTTAAAAAAGATATTTTACATAGACTGAAAAAGATAGTCACGTTTGTAGCGAGTTATCTAATATCATTGTAACCAATTATGTATCAAATTTCACTAAAGTAAAAAAAAAATTGAGATGCTTTTCCAAAATGTTCGGAAAGCTTGAAAAACCCTTAGGGGTCACCTTAATCCTCAGTAATGTCAGAAACAAGCACTGGAATCAAGTATTTATCTGTAAAATCGTTCGGCAGAGTTCATTTAGCTTGTAACAGATGTCGTACACACAAGATTAAGTGCTCTGGAGGTAGGTTTGTTAGTTTGGTTTTCGATAAGATTATCATTCATACTAACTCTTATATAGCAAAACCATGTCGAAACTGTTCAATTTCAGAAAAAGAATGTGCATATCCTACACGTGATAAAGTCGTCACAGTGAATGAATCAGAGATCATCAAGCTTCAACGAAAGATTGAGTTATTAGAGAATAGACAACCATTGATGGATCAGGAAATGAGTAGAATAAATAGCTCCAAATCAGAATTAACAGACCAAGAAGTTTTGAAAGATACATATTTCCAAAACTCAACTACATCAGACAGTTCGCTGTTTTCATTTTTAGATGTTGATATGGAAGATGAATTTATTGAACCTTCGAATGGTGAAAGTTTAAGATACTATTTTGATGATAATTTTTCAAAAGCTCCTATCTCTGGTCTTTTAAGTCTTCCTGAAAAGGAAGTAGCATTATCATTAGCTGAAAAAGTTATAAGCTTCATTGGACAAGAATATTATTTCTTCGATAAAGCTACATTTCTTGAAGAAATTAGATCAAGTTATGACGATGGTTTAAATATCAGTGACCCTGGCTGGATTTGTTACTTACTAATGACATTAGCAATTGGAGAACAATGTTCGAATGATACACTTACAACAGAAGCACCAGGAATAGCTTATTATAATAAATTCACAAAGATCTTCAGAAATAATTTTGAAGAACCAACTTTACAATTAATTCAAGTCCATTTGTTGATGGCTTTTTATCAACAAGGTTTAAATCGTTCTAATACTGCATTTGCAACATATGGTATTGCGACTAGACTAGCATTAGTTTTAGGTCTTCATAAAAAAGCTAAGAACTTATCCCTAGTAGAAAGAGAGAAAAGAAGGAGGTTATGGTGGACTTGTTATGTAATGGATAGTATTTGGGCTGCTAAGATTGGTCAACCAATCCATGTTGATAAAGATGATATTACTGTTGAACTAGATATGATTGTCGATTTGAAGGATGGATTTAAAGATCATATTTTGAGACAAAATAGTGAACTAGCAATGATTTTAGGAACAATAATGAAAAAAACTTATAAACCAAATGCTAAAAAGACTATTTCAGATTTATTAAACTGTTTACAAGAATTGAATAATTTCCAAAAAAATTTACCAACTGAAATAAGAGAGAATATTATAACACAGGGTGATAGATGCAATGCAAATTTATACTTGAGACTAAACCAGATAGTGATAATTACAACAAGACCATTAGTACTGTCAATGTTCATTGGACAGAGAAATGACTCAAATAATAAACCAGAATTTAAACAAGCAATTCAAAAATGTGTAAGTACAGCATCAGCAAATATAAATATTCTTCAAAGTTTGAAAAAGATTGGATTGTTTTCAAATTTTGGGTTTTGGGATGCAAGATATCTATTCTCATCGTTGTTGATCCTATACATGATGTCAGGTGGTGACTCATACTATGAATTAATTAGAATTGGTAGAAGTTTGAATAAAGAAATGGCAAATTCTGGAAATTTTACAGCAATTGAAAATGAAAAAAGGCTAAAAGAACTAGACTCAGTATTCTTTAAAATGAATGACAACGAATCTGAAATCAATAATGCTTCTGTTGCAAATAATTCAAGTCCAAAAGAAATAGCCGTTAGTCCAAATACATTATTAGTTGATGATATTTCTAAGATTTTCACTGATATATCAGCTTTAGACTCAGAGTATAATTTGGATAATTTATTCAAACCATTAGCTAAGGACTTAGCACCAGAAATATGGAGAGACATAACTACGAATTTCAAATCTTGGGATTCTTCAGGAAACGGATTTTAAAACTTATATATTTTTAAATTGTAATATAAATCTTAATATTCAGCAACACATTCAATCTCAACCTTTAATTCAGGATTTGGGAAAGCAACAATAATACAACTTCTTGCAGGTCTTTCAGTAAAATATTTCCCATACACTTTATTTACAGTTTTAGCATCATATCTATCACTTATGAACAGTAAAACTTTCAAGACTTTATCTAATGAAGAACCAGAAGCCTCAAGAACTTCTTTCAAATTCTTAATAACGTTTTCAGTTTGTGTTTCAACGTCTTCTGGAATAGTGTTTGTCGAATAATCAATTCCAGTTGCACCAGATGTGAAAACTAGGCCATTTGATTTCCAAGCTGGTGATAAAAGTGGATTGTTAGCTGGTTTCCCAATTTGTTGAAATGTTACTCTTTCTGCGACCATTGTGACCTTATGATATTATGTTTGTATCACGCCATAAAATCACACGATTTTTCAACAGACATGACTCTTACTTCTTTATATAGTTTTCTATGTTAAAGTGTAAGTGTGTGCTATAGATAAGAGGATTCGGTAAAGATGGGTGAGTTCCCCGAACCTGTTTGGAAAGAAATTATCAGTATTTAAACGAGTCATAATTCATCAATTTGAGATATATTGATGAAAAAGCTGAGAGTATAGAATTATCATGAGTGAAAGACAAGTTATTATTGTTGGAGCAGGTGTCATTGGGCTATCAATCGGTCTTGTTTTAGCAGAAAAGGGATACAAAGTCGATTTTATTGCTAATAATTTACCAACTGATCCATTAACTTTCAAGTATACATCTCCATGGGCAGGTGCACATTTCAGACCATTTCCAAGTAAGAATGAAAAAGAGTATGAAGAATCCAAACTTACCAGATTAACATCTAAATACTTTGAAAAACTTGCTGTTGAAGAACCACAATCATCAGTCAAATTTATTGAAGGTATCGATTACGTTGAAGAAAAAGGAATATATGATGTTACTGCAAAGGGTTATTTTGAAGATATTGAAGACCTCAAAGAAATCCCAAGAGATCAACTACCTAAAGGGGTTGAGTTTGGTGCTAGTTATAAAACTTGGGTCTTAAACGCACCGTTATACATTCAATATTTACAAAGAAAACTCTCATTCCAATATGGCGCTAAATTCCATAAAGTTGAACTATTATCTTTAAAACAAGTCTTTCAATTATTTCCTAGCCACACAGTCATTAATGCATCAGGAACAGGACTTCAATATAACGGAGGATATGATCCAAACTGTTATTTAATTAGAGGTCAAACTTTATTAGTTCGTGGTCCTCCTGGAAATCCATATGAGAAGAAAACAGTTACACATCAATCTAAAGATGGACTATGGACTTTTGTTATTCAAAGACCATTAGATGGTGGTTTTATTTTAGGTGGTACTAAACAATTGAATGATTTCACAACAGTCCCAAAAGATGGAGACACTGAGTCTTTAATCAGAAGAGGTAAAGAGCTATATCCAGAACTATTTATTGATGGTCAAGTTGATATTAGGAATATAAATGTCGGTTTCAGACCAGCTAGAGAAGGTGGACTGAGAATTGAAAAGGAAAAAGTTTCAGCCGGAACCATCATTCATGCTTATGGTGCAGGTGGTATGGGATATGAATTATCTTATGGTACTGGTTTGAAAGTTTTAGAGATTCTGGAAGAATCCTTGACTAAAGCAAAATTATGATTGTAGTATCATTAGATCTATGATTGTTATAAGGTTGTATATATATTTTAATTAAGAGTGTATCTGTATGAAATATGTTGTTGTATGTAATCTGATAAGTTATGCTAATACTATGATAAAAACAGAGAGATTTCACGATTAACTTATTAGTAAAGAACAAATCCTATCAATACAAGTAAAGCAAAGTGGCCGATCAGACCTGTAAGGGTTGATATGATAAATATCATTGCTCAATTAGGAAAATTTCCCGATAGTTGTACCTGTTGAGGTGTCAAAATAATTCAGATCGAATGTTAATTATCAGTCGATTCAATGAACTGTGGAAATGCCACAATGAGTGATGTTAAAGAATTGAATATATATATATATATATAGAGAGATTAAATGTGCCACTACATCACACAAACTAATCAACAAAATTAATGACAAAGGAAAAACCATTAAGAATAGTGATTGTTGGAGCAGGTATAGTTGGTGCTTTTGCAGCAGTATCATTATCAAAACTACCAAATGTCTCTATATCAATTTTTGAGAAGTCACCAGATAAAAGAGAAGCAGGTGCAGCATTAACATTCACTGAAAGTTCATTAATCACACTTGGTAAAGTTTTCGATATCAATGACATTCAAAAGATTTTATGGAGATCTGAAAATGGAAAAGGTATGACTGTAAGACATTGGAAAACCGGTGAAGAAATCTCAGAAAAGAAAACTTACATTGATGATGTTTACAAACCTGCTAAATCTCAAAGAATTGATATTCATAATTATATTTTAGATAAAGTCCCTATACCAATTAATTATGGATATGAATTAACAAATATTGAACTGATTAAAGATGAAGTTATTATGAATTTCAAAGATAAAAAATCAATTACTGCTGATTTATTGGTTGCAGCAGATGGAATATACTCTAAGATTCGTCGTCAGTTCACAGACGATAAGGTGACATACAAAGGAGCAGTTGCTTATCGTAATGTTTTTGATGAATCCATAGTTTCACATATTAAAAATCTTCCTCAAGAGGTTACTGTCTGGGTTGGACCTACCTCTGCTATGTTTATGACCAAATTGAAACCAAATAAATTCAATGTTGCTGCTCATTTACCAGAAACTGAAAAGATTGCTAAATCTTTGAAGTGGAATGAAACGACAGGAAAGGGATGGGAAAAGGAAAGATTGATTAAACATTTCAAAGATTGGGATCCTTTAATTGGAGAGATTTTGGAAGTAATGCCTGATTCCTATGCTTTTCCATTAGAAAAAGCACCATGGTTAACTGAGTTAAGTGTTGAAGATAAAATTGCATTTGTTGGAGATGCTGCACATCCAACCTCAGGCGTTTATGGTGCCGGTGCAGGTATTGGGTTTGATGATGTATGGGCTTTATACAAAAGTTTATTAGAAGTTACTGAAATCAAAACCAGTGGAGAATATAATTTAAAAAAGGCGTTGTTCTTATTTACTGAAACAAGAGTACATTTCTTGAAAAGGGTTGTTGAACAAACGGAAATTGATAAGAGAATCAAAGTTGAATATGTAGGTACTGCCATTAATGATGATAATGAGTGGACAAGAAGAGTTCAAAAGACAAGTTTACAAGCATCTTGGATCTCACTTCATGATGTTGAACGTGAATTTGAAAACGTTAGAAGTAGATACTTTTTAGATATATATAACAAAGACTGATACACATATAACTATGAGATTGATAAACACGGTATCATAATTCAGGAACAATTCTAACACCTTTATTATTTTGAATCCACCAATTAATTCTTAATTCATGCCCTTTCCAAAATGAATCCTCCCAAGATTGATCAAAGATTGGTAATGAGCCACCATTTTTATCATCACAAGATTCAACTAGATGTCTAACATCTTCGAAATATTGTTTAAAATCAGGATATAAAGCACTGAATTTTTTATCGCCTTTCAATTTCAATCTTTTATCTTCCCAATCATATTGTATTGATTTTGAAGGTAAATTTAGTTTTCCTGAGAGATATTTTGCAGCTAAAACAGCCTGCCATTCAAAAGCCTTAAAGGTTAAACCTGCTGTTATATTTCCCACAAAAGTTAAAGTTGGATCTTCAATATTGAAAACGTGTTGATATATGTGTTCAAGTCTAAATTGATTTTTTGATAGATTTAAAAATGGGAAACTTACTGTGAATCCAGTTCCATAAATGATAACATCAACGTCCTTGATAATTGCTCCATCTTTGAAATGTACTGTATCTTTTTCTATTTTTATAATATCATTATGCCTTTCTATATTTTCATGTTCAAAGGCATGGAAACCAAAATATGGATGAGGTTGAGTTGTATTTCTAATAGATGAAATAACAGGTAATTTGGCACAACTTAAAATATCCTGAGCAGTGTCACCTGCTGAGATTGAGCCACCAACAACAATGACTTTCTTGTCTCTAAAATCTTCTCTTGATCTATAATGTTTTGTATGTATTACCTTTTTCAAATCATGAAATTGTTGTAATCCTTCAACATCAGGAATAAATGGCACATCATAACGACCAGATGAAACAATAACAGCATCAAAAGATTCCTTCCAAACGTAATCTAGGTCATTTCCAAACTTCCTTAGTAAAATGTCCCATTTTTTAGTGGTTTTATTCTTTTCAATAGTTTCAACAGAAACACCAAAATGAAAAAAATTTTCATACTTATTTTGTATAATTATATCTTGAACCCATTTCTTAATCAAGGTATTATGTCTGAATGGCGTATTTTTACCATATTTGTAATAACTTTCATCAGAAATTGCATCAGGAAATGGATAATTCGTATATTCCATAGTTGATTTATCAACATTTGAATGTAAATTCTTATAAGTTGCAGTATTCAAAAACTTGTTTCTTTTGGTCTTTGGGACGTATTTGGGTAGTTCATCCCATCTATAATGATCTTCAACTGGTAATTCATCAGATGTCAAATCACTTAAACTTTTAATTAATGGTAATCTTTCAATTGTAGAAGATGGGTCATAAATCCAACAACCACCAGCTTGTGATCTTCTCTCGAATACTTTGACATTTTGGAACTTCTTTTCTTTAAGTAGGGAGTCTATAGCGATGACACCAGCTGGTCCTGCCCCTATGATGGCAACTGATTCAATCTTTGACATATATCGTCTGTTGATTGTACATGCCGGTTTGTTTATTTACTTACCGAATTTTGAAGAATTTTTTTTTTTTGATGGCAATTAAGCACAAAAACTTTTAATGAAGGTTTTCGATTGTTGCAAGGTAGTGCTCGCAATAATATGAATAAAAGATTTTTTTTTTTAAATAACACTCAAAATAGTATTGTAAAAACTTCAAATTATCAACTACTTGATTAGGGATCAAAATGGATACATTCTGACTCGAATGAGTTATACTATTATAAGAGTCATGCTCAAACTGTTTCAGCTTCATGATTCTGGAACTATTTAAGAGATAAATATAATCAAAGTTTAATCCACGTCACTTTCATAAATAGATCAGATACTTATAGACTCTGTGATTTTAGGGCCATTTACGTTGTTATTTGTTAATCAAGCATTAAAACTTATAGTACATTAGTACATAGTATGACATGTGTCATCATTCATGTTTCTACAGTTTGAAGTCTAAGTAGAAAGTTAATAACCCCAAAATGATGATCGAAATAGATCGAAGTCCAGAATCTGTAGTACTCAACTCAAGTATTAGTGAAATGCTAGTAGCTGCTTAGCAGGCAAACGTTTCACAGACGTGCACTATCTTGTCTTGCTTAAACCTCCTATAAAATATAACAGTTATGTCTGTAGATTTCCAGTCCATATTGTACAACGGTTTTATTTATACCGCTGAATTATATCAAAACAGTAAACTTAACTCCCCACTAAACAGAAAAACCAGCAGATCTGAGAGTTATGAAACAACCATAACTACATGAGGGGCAGCACCGTGTACATGGAAGGCCATTGGCCAACGTTTGGATCCGTATTCCCAGAACTTCATGTAGCTAGAATTTTCCAAAAATTTGGAGATGCTGGACTTAAGATGAACTCTGGACTTTAGGCAACGCTAAAAAGACAATCGGTGTTTAGCCTTTTCAAAATACAACTCATCAAAAATTTAGCTCTAACAGGAGGGATTAAGATCAAAGTCACGTTTGTTTTGTTAACCCCAAAACAATGTTGAAGGTGGCTTAACCCAACATTTACAAGCTGCTATGCCCGTCTCGTATTAAACAGGTGGAGAAGTATTAAATTAATGTAATAATAATTTTGTTATCATGTAAAAAAGAAAATTTCTGTTGAAGTAAATCGATGAAGTGTCAAACAAGATCGAATTTGCAAGGAGGCCTATAACTGCTAGCGGCAGCCTATGAATAAATGGGAGTTCATAGGGCTGGTCTAATACACCCTTTATTTTTTATCATTTTTTTGTCATAGATTTTTGTATCAACAAGACTTATACAATGGTTAACTTCTTCTTCTGGTCGGATTTGAGACAAAACATAAATTGAATAGCCGATGTTATAATGGGTGTTAAAGGAACTCATAACTTAGCTTATAGAAGAATAATACATATATGAATCTCTGGTTACAAATTCATCTAATATAATGAGATCCGTAATTCCATCATTAATAAGTATTATAAATTTTGAACGGTTATCGGTACTTATTATGGTGATTAAACGTGAAATACATACTATCATAAGCACATAATTAGCAAATAATCGGGCTGCTGTATAACTAACCATTGGACCTTGAAGAAGGACACTTAATGGAAACAAACACAAGTGTTGCATCGTAATATAATTCTCTCAAGTTTCAATTCACTAACAAAAATTCTCTAATTTGACACTTTCGGACTTACGAAAATTATTTAGAAACAAAAATAAGAAATGGGCAAACTCCGGTCACACCTCAATTTCAAAATTAGGAGTGTCGCTTTTAAGCCAAAAAGCATTTTAAACTCACAAAAACTACGCTTAAATCATTATTAAATTGGCCTATCCAGCCAAAAAAACTGGTCCTAGTCAGCCACAATCAGCACGCTACCCAATCTCTCTACAAATCGGCCTCCTTTGGCACAAAAACCTCAACATCCTGAAACTCCGTGAGAAACACTCCAGAGTTTTGCATAATTCAGCAGTGATTCGCAGATTGGCTCTCCGGACTTAGAGTGATTTTTTTTGCTTTTTTTTCTTACTACATTTCTTTATATATAAACTCATTGTTCCATCTCTCAAATCTAATTCTTTTGTAGTTCTAATCATCAATTGGAATTATGACTTCGAATGGAATCCAAACACCAGCAAGCATAGCCTCAACCTCCTCGGTTGGATCACTCAATTCTCCTCCACCATCAATAACTCCACCAGAAGACACTCAAAATAAATTGACTTTAAAGCCAGGTGATCCAGGTTTCAGAAATCCTCATGATAAAAAAGGTAGATCAACTTCATGTTTGTTATGTCAAAAGAGAAAGCAAAAGTGCGACCATAGATTGCCATCATGTACAACATGTATCAAAAGTGGTGTTAAATGTATTCAACCTGCTAAATATGCAATTAAAGCTCCATCAAAAGATGAATACACTATAATGTTGGAAAAAAAAGTTAAGTTTCTAGAAAAGATTTTAGATATCAATAACATATCAATTGATGAACACGGAAATCCGAATGTTAAGAAGAATTTCAAGTATAAGAAATTGTCACCATATATCAATCATAATGATTTAGAAGATTCTAATTCACCAAATATAACACAAAATAATTTCCATAAGTTAAATAGTAGGAAATTGCCAATGATTCCAACAGATAACACTAAGCTGAATTCCAACTCTTCACTCTCATTGGAATCAATAGATTATTCAAATTCAATCTTTGCTCGATATAACCTTCATGAATTCTCTCAACATGATCCTGTCTTTGAAATTGATGAGAAATATTCAAGAGCATTCCTTGATATTTATTTCACAAGACTACAATTCAAATATCCACTATTAGACGAAGAAGAAGTATTCGAATTTCATAACGCTTACGTTACTAATAATAACTTAACAAATTATATGAAAAATATTGGATATTTCCATTTTTGTTGTGCTAGAATGTGGATGATTTATGCAATTAGTTCATGTTTACAAATGTCAACTGGGAAATATACAGGTCCTCAACCAGAACGTTATTTCAGTACAGCAATTAGACATGTCACTAAATGTGGGATGATTTCAGATTTACAAAAATGTGAATTATTGACATTAACTGTTTTATATCTTATTAGAACAGATAGAGACTCTGTTTTATTATATGACATTATAAAAGATTCTTTGGAACTATGTGTTAAATTAGGCTTAAATAGATCACAAACTTATTGGACTTTATTACCTAAAGATCGTACCAAAAGAGTTAGAATCTGGTGGTGTAATTATTTATTAGAAAGAATGATTTGTATTGCAGTTGGTAAAAATCATAGCTTAGATGAAAAGTTGGTTGATCCGGACTTACCATTATTTGAACTTGAACATTCTAAATCCATTAAACATCCAAATAATATAAATTTTATCAATCAATCCATCAAATTAAGAAGAATTGAATCAAGATTCGTTCAAGAATTAAATATAATCTCATCTTCAGATTCAAACACAACAAATCTGATATCTGAACCTTTATCAAAAGTTGAGAAATTCTTTCAAGAATTAGAAATTTGGAGAGGTAATTGTGAAGTTTTTTCAAATGGAATTGAAAATGAAACTTTGAGATTATACTATTATAGATCAGTTAGATTATTAATCCAACCATTCTTAGAACTAATGGATCCAATGGATAAATTATTTAGAGAATGTCAAGCTGCAGCAGGTCATATCTGTCAATTATTCAAAGTATTCCATCAAAAGACAGTATTTGGTCATTCAACCACTGCGATTCATACTGTTTTCAGTGCTGGTGTCACATTGATTTATTGTCTATGGCTAACTAGAAATAAAGATGATTTGAAAAGAAGAGAATTAGGTGATTCTTCAAAGCATACAAGACCAACTGTTTCAAAATCATTATTTAATGGACTGAATGATTTAAGAGCTTGTTCTATTTGTCTTTATGTGATGACTGAACGTTCTAAATTCGCATTAGTCTTTAGAGAAACATTTGATCAATTAATGACTGCAACTGTAACTAATTTGATTGAAAGATGTGGTCCTGATTCCTCAGAGATTATATATTCTGAAGAACCAGGTATGCCACCTGCTATTGTTAGAAAATTATCAGATACCTATTATAAATCAACAGGATTTGGACTTGATAATTCTAAAGAAGACAAATTTGAAAGAGCAGAAAGAAGAAGAAAACAAGGATATTTACAAAAAAACGTTGTTCCTAAGAGTTTAAGTCATTTATTAATTCAATCGAGTGAAGATGAAGAACAAGCGATAGTTGATGATGATCAACAACCAGTTACAAAGAAACAAAGATTATATATTTATGAAAATGATGACACCTCAATTCCTCATGATGAGGTCAATTTGAATAGTTTCTCATATCCAATGAATCCAACTTCACAAACACAACAATCTGAAAACAGTTTGTTTAATGGAAGAACGAACAAAATGATTAATAATATATCAGTATGGACTGGTGAAAGTGGTGGAGCACCAATAACAACATCACTATTTGATTTACCAAAAAATCTAAATAATACACCAAAATTAGTCAATAATAAAATTCACTCGAATCTACAGAAAAACAATTATCTATGGAATGTCCCAGTTGAAGAATTTTGGAGAAATAATGACGATTATGGCTTTTTAGCTTAATGAATTTATGATACGAAAAATGAATGAATTTTGTAGGTACTCAAATACAGTAGTAGTAATTTATTCGCGAAACTAAAAATAACAGACTTTATTGTACAACATCATCAATAATAAAATAAGTCGAAATATCATGTTCAGAATTCTCACCAGATCAAGAATCCAGAGTCGTTTGATACCCAGAAGGTCATTTAGTCACAGTGAAATACTCAATAACATCAAGCCCCAGAAACCAGAAACGCCAGAAACGGTACTTGACATTTCTGTTGAAGATGTTGAAAATGAAGATGGAGATAAAACAGTTTATCTAGACACGATGAAAGTGTTCAAAGATTTAAATTCATTAGGATTTACAGAAAAGCAAAGTGATTTGATCATGAGATTGATCAAGGAGAATTTAAGGATGAACATCAGTAAATTACAATCGAAATTATTGACTATTATGGAACTAGAGAATGAGACCTATTTATTTGAAGCTGCGCAATCTGAACTAAATTTCGAAACAAAACACTCAAGAGAGAAAGATCTCAGGAATTTAGAGATGGAGAAATACGCACTAGAAAGGCTATTACAAGTTGAAAGTGATGAGTTGAATGAATATCTAATAATGAGTAAAAATGATTCACAAGTCACTATTAATGATCAAATTAGTGAGAATACTCTATTACAGAAAAAAATCAAGATGAAAATCCAAGAGTTGGACAATAAGATAAGCACTAATATCAATAGTGATATCAAGTCCGAAATTGAGAGTTTGAGATGGCATACTACAATTAGTGGGTTGATCGCTGTTTTAGTATTAGTTTTTTCAATGTTAGGTGGTGCTTCAATAAGTAAAAAGATAAATAAAGAAGAACAACCAACTCAAGTCATTTTAAGAACTTTAGAGTTAGAAGAAAAGGAAGATGAAAGCGAAGAAGAAGAACAAACAGAAGAAACTAATAACAGCAATAAAGAGATTTTTGATTTGGAACTAAAGAGGGAGATAAATAAATAAAATCATAGACACATTCTAAATAAACATCACATTTTATGACTTCTTTCCTTTTTAGCAATTTGTCTAAATTTTTTTTGTGGTTTATGTTGTAAAAACTTTTTTAAACCACCAATGATTTCCTGTGCATTAGTGCTTTGTAAATCTTGTAAATAATTAGACTTCATAATTGATTTGATATCTTTAATACTTTCAGGATCTAAATCTTTGACCATTGACCAAAATTCTTCCAACACAACATCATTGAATTTATCGACATCATTCAAATTATAAATCTTGTTGACTAAACCTAATTGATACAATCTTTCAGCATGGATTGGTCTTGATAATAATAAAGCTTCATTAGCAACATTAACTCCTAATTTTTGAACCAAAGTAGCAGCAGTGGCCCCCTCAGTGACCAAACCAAGATTAGCAAATGGAGCCAATAAGAACACTTTACTGTTCATTGCATAAACAAAATCACTTAATGCAACCAAAGCTGAACTTAACCCAATAACTGGACCATTCAAAGCAGAGACTAGAATTTTAGTATGATCATGGAAGACGCTTGTTAAATAAGCATTTCTAGAGGTGAATTTAGATAACCAATAATCGGTCTCAGCGACTTCATTATCTCCTCCCTCTTTATCAATGTTTAAGTCCTTGACGTTTGCACCAGCTGAGAAGTAACGACCTGTTGATCTGATGAAAGTGGCAATAGTATTTGGATCCTTGTCTGCTCTTTCCACCAATAGCCCTAGGAGTAAATACTGGTCGTTGTTTAAAGCGTTGAGCTCCCTTGGGAGATTTAGAGTGATGATGGCAACTTTTCCACGGACCTCATATAAAATATCTTTGCCTTCAGACATGATTGATGAGTGTTTACACTTATAGATTTATAAAGATTTTGACACATTTTGGTCTCTCTTTATATAATTTGTTCTCAGTGTGGAGAAAAGCTGGAAAAGATCCGAGGCCGAAATCACTATTCTTATAATAAGTTTTATATACACCAATCAGATGAAATTCAGCAATTCAACAATTCTGAAAGACTCGAAGAAGCGGAGTAAGTTGGGGATCAAGAAGAAGAAAGATGCAGGTGTTAAACTACTGCAAAAGAACGAGTCCAATTGGCTGGTTATTGACAGTGAAATGGATCTAATATCAACAATCAATTACATTAATACCCATATCTGGAAACCTATTCCAATCCAATTAGACACTGGGTTTATTAACTTCATTGAGACTTATAGAAGTAAGGTTCCACCACTAGTCACCAATTACCAACTATACACGATTCTTGAAGACTCAACCTCTGTTGATTTACAAATCCATGAATTATCGAAATTGAATCAACTTCGAGTGATTAAGAATAACGAAACTAGTTACATAATATTGATTGATGATTTACTCAAAGTTGTCACAGACTTCAAGTTCAAAGAATTCATCCAGGATAACAATTTCGTTAATATCACAAAAGATGAACTTTTGTCAAAATTCACAGATGTTGAAATTACAGAACTATTGAATAGTGATTACTTACGACTCATTCCTAAAGACACCGACTCATATGCATTATCTATGCCTAATATCGGCTATACTGTTAAACTGATTACAGAATCTAAAAAGTTTATACTTCAACAGTTGAACAATAAGACCAATAAGTTCAAAGAACTGAAAAAGGATGAGCTGGCAAGTAGATGGAATAAGAATAGAGCATTATTTAAAAACTACAAAGGATTGAATCTTGATTGGATCATGGCCCATTTGATAGGAGAAGGTGTGCTTGAATGCTTTGAGACATTTGATGGGAAGGCAGTGAGGTGTGTCTAATAAAATCTTAAATCGATCAACAATATGTATATATATATATATATATACATACATAGTAGAAAATCAGATTAATATACCCAATAAATATTACTACATGTATCCAAATTGACTTTACCTGATATCCAACTTACAATAAAAGCTAAAAAACCTCATGAATCCACAATTATTCATTAATAAGCAACCTACTGCCACACTATTTAAGCGACGATTATTCTCAGTATTTAAATTGAACAATCCATTCAATTCACCCAATAAGTTCCACTCATTCCACTCAATTCGCTCAATGACACTTCAAAAGGACTCCCTTATCACTTTAAACAACGGTTTAACCATCCCTGTCTCTGGATTTGGTTTATATCAAACTCCATCTAATGTTGCTGCTGAAGTAACTTATCAAGCATTGAAAACTGGTTATAGACATATTGATAGTGCAAGAATCTATAAGAATGAAGAAGAAGCAGCAGAAGGGATTCACAGATTCTTAAAAGAGTTCCCAAATGTTAAAAGATCAGAAATCTTTTTCACCACAAAGATCTTTAACAGTGAACATGGTTATGAAGAGACTAAAGTTGCCATTGAAGATTCTTTACAAAAAACTAAATCAATTGGATACATTGATTTATTCTTGATTCATTCTCCAATGTCCAATAAAGAGAAGAGATTAGGTACTTGGAAAGCATTAGAAGAATCTGTTGAATCAGGTAAAGTTAAATCAATTGGTGTTTCAAATTATGGCGTTAAACATCTTGAAGAACTAATTGGATCAAATATTAAGATTAAACCAGTTATTAATCAATTGGAATTACACCCATGGTTACCAAGAAAGGATTTACAAGAGTATGGATTAAAACATGATATTAAATTAGAAGCCTATTCTCCATTAACTCAAGGTAAGAAATTAAACGATCCACTTTTAGTTGAAATTGCTAAAAAGCATAATATTACCACTGCACAAGCCTTATTAGAATGGTCTTATAAACAAGGGTTTATTCCATTAGCTAAAACTGTTAATGTCGAAAGAATTGTTGAAAATTATCATGTTTTAGACCATGCTAAATTAGATGATGAAGATTATTCAAAATTAAATTTCCCTGAATCTTATGAAGTTTTAACATGGGATCCAACTGTTTACGAAGGATGAGTTTTTATACTACAAGAATCTACTGGTCTTATAATTGTATTTCTAAAGAAGAATCAATGATTAAAATCTTTTAATTTGCTTATTTTTAGCTCTTCTTTCTCTCTTCTCTTTTTGTTTCCTGTCTAATTTCTCTTGTTCTTCAGGAGATAATTTTTGTAAATTTCTTCTTTTTTCTCTTTCTAATTCTAATCTTTGTTCTTTTAACTCTTCATTTTTTTGATCTTGAATTAATTTTTCAATTTTATTAACTTCTTGAATTCTAACATTATTAATTTTCTTTTGTTGATCTTGTTTCAATTCATAAGTTGATAATTTATCAGCTAATGCAATCAATTCAGTGATTAGTTCATTGATTGTGATTAAAGATTGTTTATCAGTTTTCAATTTCAATGATAGGATTAGTTCAGTTTTTGATTCTAGTTCTTTAACAGTTGTTGGTTTATCGGCTGGTAAATCGGTAATTGCTAAGAATTTGAGGATTCCAGAAGCTTTCTTTAATGACTCAACTAAAGAATTAGTGATTAAGTCCTTGTTTAAATCACTAGATTCACTCATGAAAACGTATTCAACTGGTAATGATCCAGATTCTGAAGTTTTAGTCAATGATAAGAAATAATTATTTTCTCTTTCTTTATTCATTCCATTTTTATTAACAATACCAAAGACAAATTTACCTGATTTAGCATTAATTGACGGTTTGATAACGATATTAACTATATCTTGAGGATTTTTCACGGAATTTTCAAAGAAACTTGATAAGAAATATTCTAAAACATAAAAAAAAATGTTTTGTCTTGGACCTAATTCAATTTTGGCAGTTAAACTATGAATATTTAATCTACCGGTTGCATAAGTTGTGAAGATCTCTGGAGAATCTTTGATATATAAATCATTTTTATTGACACCAACTTGATAGAAATTTTCATCAAGGACTGATTTAATTGAGTTAATGAATTTCAAAGCAATTGATTGATTATAACTTGCACCTGCTGAAAATAGAATCACTAATACGACAATGATTGAAATACCAGCGAGCTCAACAGTCCAATCATATAATTTAAGACGACCTAATACACCAATTTCAACTAATTCTTCATATGGAGTTGTGTAATATTGTTTTTGTCTATAGATACTGTGTTAGTAAGTGTGAGAAGTGTCGTGGATATGAAGTGTGACTTACAGTTTGTTGATGTATTCGATGACAACTGAACCCAAAGAACTCATGTTGAATGATTATAATTGTATAATCAACAGGTATTAATTGATAAAGATTGACCAGTTTTTTTGTAAAGTCTCGACGATTTAATTATTTGTCCACACTTTTTGGGGAAATGAAATTCGCGAAAACGTTTGTACTAGCATAGAGAGAGAGAGAGAGTTATTCATATGAAGACGGAGGGGAATCAGTGGATGGAATAAATGGATAATGAGAGTGGCATTCTAAATTTCCTTCTTTTTACAATTTTTTTCTTTGAGTTGAATTTGATGATTTTAGCGTGAATTAATGAACTGTGGATTTTTCAATATTAGAATAAAGAAGTTTGTTTGCTTTAACACCTATAATGATCAACTAACAAGTTGCACTGAAAGTCGATTCAAGGGGCACTTTGACTCTTAATTATATGCAAGAAATATCCACGATGAAATGAAAAAGCGTGAGTGTGCTGCTATTGAAGCATTAATTTGTAGATCACGTTGAAAACACACATTAATACTATATCAAATTTTTGTAAAATTCAGTCTTTCTGTATCACAATTTGCACTACAGTATATATTTTAAGACTGAGTTGAATATTTCTAATTCGGATGTGTATATATATACAAGAAAATAAATAAAGATCATCAACAACAAGTAAATACAGGTGGTTTTGAAGTGACAACTTGAATTCTTTCAACAATAACTTCTTTCGTACTCCCTTCTCCTGTCACCGGTCCCGACCCACCAGTCGTCATGTTTATGGATTCATTTAACGAGCTATATTGTCCATTATTCATCGTTAAACTTGAATTTGGTTCATTGATGTAATTATTATTATATAATTTGGGACTTGAATTTGTATGAAACTCAACTTCATTAATTTCACCAGTTAATAAATCATTCCAATTTTTCCGTAATTTATCATCATTTCGGTCAAAATCTGATTCATCTTCTTTGATTATATCCAAGGTACTGTTATTTCTTTTACTTGAAATCGGTTTATAAATTGGTGTATTCATTGCATTTTGCATCATTGAAATTGGTATTGTTGTAGATACTTCCATTTTTTGATCATGTACCAACATTCTTGTTCTTCTAACCAACTCTAAAGGTCCATGCGTTACATTTTTCAAAGTTTCAACAACATTAAAAGCTTGTCCTTTTAATACACTTAATTGTTTTTTGAACATTCTTTCTTTAAAATCAGAATCTTTTGAAAATAAATCTCTCAATAAAGTTGAGGTATCTTCCCACCATTTAACTGAAGTTAAAATAGGAATGAAATGTTTTCTTGTATTTTCACTAAATGGCTGTCCGATTAAGTTTAATGGTAAAAATAACCATCCAAATGGATAAGATCTCCATTCATCTGGGTGTTTCCAAGGAAATGATAATCCTGAATCAATAGCCCCGATTTTCAAAATTGGCTTCTTAATACCATTGATAATTTCCCATTGGATTTTAATCATCCAATTATCTAAACCACGATCGGTGTTTCTCATGATATAATCTAAAATGACTAATTTTTCTAATTCTTCTCTAAATTGCTTCATTATTTCATTATTCCAATGGAACTCTTCATTTTCAAATTCATAGTTATTCAAATCTTTGTCAATGGGATACTTTTCGAAAAATAAATCAGCTTCAGTGTAATCTTTTAGAAATAATTGAAATGATCCAATTTTGGGAAATGGTTCAAAAGTATCCCATGAATAATAAAAAGAGTCACTCTTAAGGGAAACAACCTTCGTTAAGGGAACAATAAAAGTATTTAACTGAGCATCTAATACACTTGCTGCACTTTCACAAATATATCCAAGATTAGGAATCAAACAAGATCTACCAAAGAAACAAGGGAATAAATTCCTATGTAACCATTTTGTCCATTTTGGAGATAATGGACCATAAGGCTCCTCATCTTTCGGTTTAAATACAGCAATGATTTGATTATTTGTATCATATATGAAATAACTACCTGAACTTCCCTTTGATATTCTTTTTGGTTTGATATTGAATTCATTAATGGCCTCGATTGAATCATTAACGATTTCATCAAACTCATTTTGTGTTATTGGTCCTTTATTAAATCCAGCGGGTATGTTCTCTAATGGTTTATATGGATTTATTGGTTTGAAAACACTGTATTGAATTTCTGTAGGGGTTGAACTTTTTGAAGACGAAAATAAAGAATGAGTCCATTTGGTGACTTTATTGTTGAAGAGATTGATGTTTAAGTCTAATGAGATTAATGATTTAGGGATGCTTGTTGTTCTAGTGATTTGATTATTAAAGGTTTCGTTATTTTGAGATTCCAAATCATTGTTTTTATTATTATTGTTGTTGTTTGATTTTAGTTTATTCAAGATCGATTCAGTCGGTAAACTTGATGATATTGGCTGTAATGAGACGATTCTTGAGTGTGTGAGTGGTAAGAGCGGCGATGTTTCATCTTCATCCAATGGAGAGTAACCAGACCTGCTCATTGAGAAGATGAAATGATAAAATTCGATAAAAATTTATATGAGAAAAATTTCAGCTTTTTCGGAATGGCTGAAATAAGGACACAAAAGTGACATATAAATGCTGCCTACTTACACACGACTCTACAATTAATGGATGTGTCACTACTAAAAGTTAATAAAGTATATCAAATAACGTATATATAAAAAATAACAAAAACATCCAATCTAAAAAAAACCATAGTATGGAAAAAAGATTGGACTCAAAAGAAACAGTACAAAGTTCAAATCACACAATTATTGTAATCTTTCTTCAAATCTTAGCTCATCGGAAATTGGAACACCGACTAAGACTTTCAAAAAGTTTTCAAGACCTTGTCTCTGTTTACTTAAACCATTGATAGTTTGGAATCCTTCTCTTGTTAAAGGAGCTTTCAACCAATAACTCAAATAACCTAAAATTGGATATAAGTTTTTTGTTTCATGAGAAAATCCATTTGATTCACCTTCAACAGTTAATTGCTTATATTGAACTCTTGTTAAAAATTCAGCAACGATAACTAAATCAATGATCAATGGAGTTGCTAATAACGAGTCTTCACAAATATTAGTAACTGAAATTCTGCTTGAACCACCTAACATTAATTCGGAATAATAATCATCCATTGCAATTTTAGTATCACCCACAGCTTTCATATATTTAATAACAATAGTATGGTCAACGGTATCACCTAACTCTTCGTTGTATAAGATCTGATTAGATTCAATAATATCATCGATAACTGAGGCTTTCGAGATTTCCTTTGATTTAAACTGTTCATTTGAACTTAAATTGAAACCATCATTATTACCTAAATGATTATAAGAAGCAATAGATTTTGGTTTAATACCTGCATCAACTAAAAATTGGGCAATGACAGATTTAAATTTAGTTTGACCAGACTTGAAATCATCACCTGCAATGAATGAATCGTTCTGTTCAGATAATTCAATAACACCTGGAACGAAAGTATTTTGTGGTGAACCATTGATGAATGGAACTTTTTCTAGAATTGAGGCAACAGCGAAAATAGTTGATGGAGAAACTTCAGAATGACCTTCTTTAATTGATTTGATTAAATTTTCTGAAGAATCATTGACACCTTCTAAAATTTTAGAATAACGTTCAGTATTAGCAGTCCATAAAACGATAACTTTATCTAACTTATTAGAAGCTTTGAAATCTTGGATATCTTTTCTAATTTGTTCAACATGATCCCATTTATTAGTAGTATCAAGTTTCCCATTAGAGTCTAAATTGAAGATATTATCAGCTCTTTCTTCTTGATTAGCAGCAATGAAATCTGGATAGTAGATAGATTTCAATGGAGTATAAGATTGTAAGGTCTTTGATAATTGAGTTTGTAAATCCCAATCTAAGACATTTGATCTTTTAGCAGCATCTTTTAAATTTAAACCATTGATATCCCAACCAGAAACAACTAAATCATTTGGATTAACAAAAGGTAAGATTGAGTTGAATGGGACATAAACGTCTTTACCAGTTGAATCAATACCTAATTTGATAGTTGAAGCTTGTGTAACAGAACCAAAATAATTTGCCTTAGTTTCACCATTTTTAGAATGGAAAGTTAATTGTTGTTTATTTGCTTCAATTGCAGAGACTAAAGTGGAACCGTTATTACCACCTAAACCAACTAATAATAAACCAACTTTTGGTAAAGTTAAATCAACATCGAATTGATATTTTCTATTAGTGGTATTGATTTCGTAAGTATCATTGTTAATAGAGACAATTGGAGATTGATAATCGTAAATTGAAGTTAGTTTCGTATTATCTTGAGAATAAGTAACGTTCTTGTTGTTGACTTTGATTTGAACCATGATGAAGCGTAGTTTTTATAATTTTAATATGTAGTTGGATATTGAAATTAATGGATAAATATATAATCACCTGAAGAACCAGTACGCTTAAAGTTGTGACGGTGATGTGAACTTGGTAATAGGTTGGAGAACAGTTTGGAGAGTGTAGTTTATAAAGAGCGAGATCTTTTATAAACTTGTTTATTGTAGAGAGTGAGAGAAAGTGGTAAAAACAGGGGGATTATTGTGGGTTTATATACTTTTTGGCGTTACCGCCCAGTCAAAAATATCTGCAACAGAGTTTTGAGGTTGAGAGGAAGGAAAGCAAATCGAGGCCAGGTTATGTAAGAGTGGGTGTAGTGAGGTGGGGGCTTC
>PPNI02000072.1:0-39184 GCA_003707195.2 Phaffomyces antillensis
TCATCAAGAAAGTTGGTTACAACCCAAAAACTGTTCCATTCGTTCCAATCTCTGGTTGGAATGGTGATAACATGATTGAAGCCTCCACTAACTGTCCATGGTACAAAGGTTGGGAAAAAGAAACCAAAGCCTCAGGTGTCGTTAAAGGTAAAACTTTATTAGAAGCCATTGATGCTATTGAACCACCAACCAGACCAACTGATAAACCATTAAGATTACCATTACAAGATGTCTACAAGATTGGTGGTATTGGTACTGTGCCAGTCGGTAGAGTTGAAACCGGTGTCATTAAACCAGGTATGATTGTTACTTTCGCCCCAGCTGGTGTTACTACTGAAGTCAAATCCGTTGAAATGCATCATGAACAATTAGCTGAAGGTGTTCCAGGTGACAATGTTGGTTTCAATGTCAAGAACGTTTCTGTTAAAGAAATCAGAAGAGGTAACGTCTGTGGTGACTCTAAAAACGATCCACCAAAAGGTGCTGATTCTTTCAACGCTCAAGTTATTGTCTTAAACCATCCAGGTCAAATCTCTGCTGGTTACTCTCCAGTCTTAGATTGTCACACTGCTCACATTGCTTGTAAATTCGAAGAAATCTTAGAAAAAATTGACAGAAGATCCGGTAAATCTTTAGAAGCCAATCCAAAATTCATCAAATCTGGTGATGCTGCTATTGTCAAATTCACTCCAACCAAACCATTATGTGTTGAAGCTTTCACTGAATACCCACCATTAGGTAGATTCGCTGTTAGAGATATGAGACAAACCGTTGCTGTTGGTGTTATCAAATCTGTTGAAAAATCCGACAAAGCTGGTAAAGTTACCAAAGCTGCTCAAAAAGCTGCTAAGAAATAGGTTGCTGTATAGTTTTATTATATATTGATTTGATCTTATTAGAATCATGTAGAAATTCAGTTATAGTTTTTTTTTTCAGCTATCTGAACTTCATTTAACCCTCGGGTTTTTTTCCTGATAAATTAAAATTATTTCAAATCTGAAAAAGGGTACAGCCCAAAACACAAACAGATTTTACTAAACGACACATAAATATAAATGTCATCCAGAAAGAAAACTTTGCTCAAGGTCATCATCCTAGGAGACTCAGGGGTTGGGAAGACCTCTTTAATGCAGCAGTTCGTTAATGGCAAATTTTCACAACAGTATAAAGCAACCATTGGTGCTGATTTTTTAACCAAAGAACTCACGATAGATGATAAGACCGTCACCATGCAACTTTGGGACACTGCGGGCCAGGAAAGATTCCAGTCATTAGGGGTTGCCTTCTACAGGGGTGCTGACTGCTGTGTATTGGTTTACGATGTTACTAATCAGAAATCCTTTGAGAATTTGTCTACTTGGAAAGATGAATTCCTAGTTCAAGCAAATGTTAAAAACCCAGAAAACTTCCCGTTTGTGATTCTTGGTAATAAGGTGGATGTTGATGAAGGCAAAAAGGTGGTCAGTAACAAGAAGGCTCAACAGTTTGCTACAAACTTGGGTAATCTACCATTATTTCAAACCAGTGCCAAAGAAGCAGTCAATATTGATCAAGCTTTCGATGTGATTGCAAGAAATGCGTTGCAACAAGAGGAAACAGACGACTTCAACGATGAATTCAACGATGCCATCAACATCAATTTAGAAAATGACAACCAGAACTGTGCTTGCTGAATATATACAGCACAACTTGGATATTGTATTTATCATTTATCAGTGTAGCTTACATAATCAGCATACTCTTTTTCTCGAGATTTTTTTTTTCGTTTTCTTCTTTAGTCAACTAAAAGTATTTATTTACACTTATTTTCATTTTGTTCTTCTGGTTTGTTGATTCTTTTGATACGATGAACTTTATGATATAAAGAAGTTCTATCCAACTGTCACATAAATCAAAAACACAAATTACGTAATTTGGTTTATATTTATTATTTTTATCATTATTATATCATTTATCTTTTCACAGCATAATGGACCCTAAAATCAAAAGATTATCGCCAAACTTCATAAATTGTCCTCGTGACGACCTAATAATACTCATTGCACGGATGCTCAAATCTTTGATCTCAATCAATGACAAATATAATTCAGATTCGATATCTCCTTCCAATTTAACAAGATTCCATTCAAGAACTCCTCCAGGCATTTCAGTCTACAGTTACCTTGCAAGATTAGCCAGGTATTCATCCATCGAGAACGCTGTGCTAATTGCAACTGTCTACTACATTGATTTACTGTCTGCTATCTATAGCTCTTTCACGCTGAACAGTTTAACCGTTCATAGATTTTTATTGACTGCTACCACTGTGGGAAGTAAAGGATTATGTGATTCATTTTGTACAAATTCTCATTATGCTAAAGTTGGAGGTATTCAATCAAATGAATTAGATGTCTTAGAGAGAGAGTTCCTTACTAAAGTCAATTACAGAATACTTCCTAGAGATCTAAACATTAGAAATTGTTCGAATGAGAAAAAAATCAATCATAATTCTCACAATCAAGGTAGAAAAGGATCAATCAATGCAATAGAAGATGAAAAATCAATGAATGAAGAGGATGAAGACGAAGAAGAAGAAGAAGAAGAAGAAGAAGAAGAGTTTGAATATCATACTTTAAAACAGAATGAGTTGAAAAATTCGGGATATAATGTACTGGACCTATATTATAAAAAAATGGTTCTCTTAATAGGAAAAGAAATTTCAATTGATGATAATGATTTGAAAGAAAACTGTCAATACGTGATAGATGAGAATTATGAGATTAAAGAAACCGTCAATGACAACACCATAAAGACTGAATGTGATACCTTGTCAGATGAAACGTATTATAAAATGATCAATCATTTGATATCAAACCAAAATAAAAATTTTAAAAATTTTGAATTCAAAAAGACTGATGAAAATTTAAGACGGAAAAGTTTGGATTCACCATTGAAAAGACCCATCGATAATGCTTATATACCTAATGGGAAGAAATCATCAATCAGTAAATGAAAGAAATGCGTAATGAAATAAAAAATGATTTTTTTTTATTAGTTTGGTAATTATTCCGTTATAGTGTTTTATACTATCTAGCTGCATACAAATAATAAGCAAGATTTTTTTTTTTGTATTTAAACCATCGAGAATGGCTTCAGACTCTTCATTCTGTCTGCATTAGTCTTTATTGAATCATGTCCACAAAAGATGTTGTGTATGAGTTCATGAAAAAGAACAACAACTCAAATAATGATGTTCCATACAAAAATATCTTGAGAAAGTTGGATTTTTTCATATTACCATTAATGTGTGCAATTTACTTCTTTCAATTCCTGGACAAGGCATTGTTGAACTACAGTGCAGTGATGGGAATCAAAACCAATCTCCATAATAATCAATTTGCAAATTTAGGTACAATTTTTAACGCTTCTTATATTTTTGGAGAGCCAATTTGTGGGTACTTATTACAAAAATACCCTTTTTCAAAAACCTTTAGCATGTTTGTGATTTTATGGGGTATTGTGGTTGGTTGTCATGCTGCTTGTCACACTTATGCCACTTTGATGGTCGTTAGGGTGTTATTAGGTTTTTTAGAAAGTAGCACTGCAATGGCACTGATTTTAATTGGTGGTCAATATTATGATAAATCAGAACAAGCTAAGAGAATAGGATATTGGTGTATTAGTGCAGGAACTGCAACAATGTTTGGTGGTATTCTATCTTTCGCATTTCAACATATTCAATCATCAATTTTACAATCATGGCAGATTTTATTTTTAGTATTTGGTGTATTGACAACTCTATTTGGACTGTTTTTATATTTTTACCTTCCTGATAACGTTACAAGTGCATGGTTTTTAACAGATGAGGAGAAAGTGAGAGTTATTAACCATATTAAATCAAACCAAACAGGGATTGAAAATAAAACTTTTAAGAAGGAGCAAATCAAAGAATTGTTATTTGGGGATAAATTGACTTGGTTGATGGTTGTACTAGTCTTATGTTCTCAAATCGTGACTGGTGCACTAGGCACATTTAGTACAACTATCGTTTCAACTTTTGGATATTCAAATAAAATTACTGCACTATTACAAATTCCAATGGGTGCAGTTATTATATTATGTATCTTAATACCAACTCAACTGATTTCAAAGTTTGGAAATATTACTTTGATTCATACATCAATGTACGTTCCTTCAGTGGTTGGATGTATCATGTTGATAACTTTACCTTTATCTAATAAAGTCGGGAATTTATTGGGTTTATATTTACTTTATAGTGGTTCTTGTGCAATCACATTGCTATATCTTTGGAATAGTTATAACACAGCAGGTTATACTAAAAAGACATTCAGAAATGCATTGACTATGGTTTCTTTTGCGGTGGCTAATATTATTGGACCTCAAATGTTTAGAGCTAGTAATTATCCCACATATACTCCTGCTAAAATTACAATTTTGGTTACACAAGCTGCTGCTATTCCATTGACTTTATTGATTGGATATTTAACAAGATTGGAGAATATGAAAAGGGATAAACAAAAATTGGAAAATGAAAAAGTTGAAGAAGTTGAGAGTGATGATCATGAGTTTTTTGATTTGACAGACATTCAGAACAAGAAATTTAGATATTCCTACTAATCAAACATATGAAAAATAAATAATGCAACAAATACAACTTTTTAAAAAGTCAAACTTTCTAAGGTTCTTGTTAATTTAGCAGCCCCCACGGTAGACGTATCATTATCTAATTGAATTTTTGCTCTATTCTTCTCTAATCCCTCTAACAACATACAGGCTTTACAGATTTTATTACTTGATAGATACCCACATCTTTCACATCTATTACCATCAACGAACCCTGATTTGATCTCAGTTTCAGTAGCCCTTTTGAAAGTTTTTAGTTTCTTTTGTTTTAAGACAAAATTTTCACCAGAATGAATAATGTCAATAATACAACTAGGTCTAATCGCTTCTAAATTCTTCATTAATTCTCTAGCTGTACCTCTAAATGCCTCTGGTGCATAAGAGCACTCTGTTGAAAAGTAGTCCAACTTCTTATAATGCGCATATAGCACGATTTCCTTTTGATATGAATATTTGAATGGTTTTGATCTTTTAATTGGTGAACCACTTGAAGAAGTCATTATAGTTGTTGATTTTTCTAATCTTGCAACATCACCTCTCAATAAATTCATCAATACAGTTTCTGCCATATCATCTGCATTATGACCTGTGACAACATGATTTATATTTAGCTTAGCAGCACCTCTATCTAACGCTTGTCTTCTGAAAACACCACAATAAGTACAACTGTTTCTGATTCCTGCACAACTCACGATTTCATCCATGGTCCAATTATATAAATCTCTATAAGATACAATTTCTAGCGGTAATTGATATTGTTGTTGGTTTCGTTTAACAGTGGCTAATGAATCATCTCTATAACCAATAATACCTTCATCAATACTCAATAAGACAATATTGATTCCATAATTATAACGTTCATTTAATAGTTTTAAGATGTAAGCTAAAACAGTGGAGTCCTTACCACCTGAGGCACCAACAGCGACACTTTCACCTGGATAGAATAAGTTATTATTAACAATAGTATTGTGGATTTCAGTTTCGAAGACATCGTAGAAACACAATTTACATATTTTTTGCAAGTTTTTGGGTCTTTTGATCATGGCTTTTCTGCAGTGGCACAGTTCACACAGCTGTGAGAGCTTTGGTTTCTTATTCTCGACCGACATCATCAGTATTTGGGGGTCTTCTTATAACCTTTATTTGCTTCTTTGAAGCTCATCGCATCTCTAAATAAAAATAAATTTTCAAGTTTGTGACATAATTAGCACTTTCGTTTTTAGTTAGTTCCCAAAATTACGCGTGTCCGTGCTGAGAAATCCGTGTTTTTTGCAAAAAAAAAAAATTTCAATGAAAAAAAATGGTCAAAATAAGTAGAAATCGTACAGAATTCCAAATAGATTCAGGACAATTTAGTGTTAATTTATATACAATGTCCAGTCGTTTCTTTGCAGGTGGAGAATCAGATTCCGAGTACTCATCCTCTGAGGAAGAATTTTTAAGTTCCTCTGAAGAAGAATTAAACTCATCAAGTGAAGCAGAAGAAGAAGAACAAGCTGATGAAAGTGAAGATTCAGAATTCGCTAATGATGATGATGATAGTGATAGTGATTCAGATGACGATGGTCCAAAGGGTCCTTCATACTTCCTAAAGAAGTCATTTGGTAAGAATGAAAGTGACGATGATTCAGATGATGATGATGATAAAAAAATTGTTAAATCAACTAAAGATAAATTATTAGATGAAATTGAAAACACTATCAGTGATATTGAAAACTCTTCCGTTCTTGATGACTGGATTGTCACGTTGACGGAATTTGATAAGGTTCAACGTTTATTAATCCGTGCTTCTCAACAAAATATCCCAACCCCAAAAGTTTATATCAGTGCTTTATCCAATTTAGATGAAACAATTTCAAACTTTTCCTCAGAATCTAAAAGCAAATTGAATTCATCAGTTTCAAAAGCTTTCAACACCGTAAGACAAAGAGTTAAGAAGGCTATTCGTGAAAATGAAGCTTTGATTGAAAGATACAGAGTTGATCCAGATAATTTTGAATCTGTCTTGCCTCAATCACAAGCCCCAAAAACTTCATCCCAAAGTTCAAACATCTTTAACACTTTACGTACCATTATTGAATCAAGAGGTAAAAGAAACACCGATGCTTCTGAGCAAATTAAAACCTTAGAAGGTTTAATCGAATTAGCTTCTGCACCTTATGAATTTATCACTATTTATTTGATTTTAATTCCATTAAGATTTGATTTAGCCACAAATTCTCAATATTTATCCTTAGATCAATGGAAACTAACTTCTGAAAACATCAATGCTTTGTTCAAAATCTTAGAAGATAATAAATCAACCTACCGTGTTTTAGAAACTGCTGAATCTCCAGATAACATTGAAGTTGCCCCAAAACCAAACGCTGATGGTATTATCGAAATCTTAGGTTCTGTTGTTTCGTTTGTTGAAAGATTAGATGATGAATTCACCAAGTCATTACTTGTTATTGATCCACATACTACCGAATATATTGATCGTTTAAAAGATGAACAATCACTTTACAACATCATTATTAGAGCACAATTGTATTCTGAATTAGTTATTCCTGAAGAAGAACTCTCAACTGCAAAAGGTGAACAAATTTCAAGAATTATTAACAGAAGAATTGATCATATTTATTTCAAACCAAAGAGCTTGATTGAACATGCTGAAGCAAGAGCTTGGGAAATTTTTTCTCAAACTTCCTATATTTGTGATAGTGAAGGATCAACTGATACATTATTAGATTCATTAGCGTCTGTTCTTTACAAACAACAAAATTCATCATACCGTAAAAAGGCCATGTTATCTCATATTTACTATTATGCATTCAATAATCAATATTACAAAGCAAGAGATATGTTTTTAATGTCCCATTTACAATCAACCATTCATACTTCAGAACCTTCTTTGCAAATCTTTTTCAACAGAGCTTTAGTTCAATTAGGTTTATGTGCTTTTAGAAATGGCTTATTTCAAGATTCTCATCAAACTTTACAAGAAATTGCAACTTCACCACGTCATAGAGATTTATTAGGTCAAGGTAGATTGAACAGCCAAACTTCTGTCGCTGATAGACAACGTTTATTACCATTCCATACACATATCAATCTAGAATTGCTAGAAGCTGTTTTCTTAACTTCTTCTTTATTAATTGAAATTCCTCAATATGCACAGTTGGGTACTTCTATTGATGCTAGAAAAAGATTACAAAATAAATCATTTAGAAAAACATTGGAATTCCATGAAAAACAAACTTTCCAAGGTCCACCTGGTAACACTACTGATTACATTATGCACGCTGCTAAAGCTTTACAAGCAGGTGATTGGAAGAAATCAATTGAATTATTAGATTCATTAAAAGTTTGGAATTTATTCTCAGATTTTGAAAATGTTAAAGATTTGATCAGAAAGCAAATACAAATTGAAGGTTTAAGAACTTATTTATTTCAATTTAAAACGTTTTATTCGAAGTTATCAATTGTTAAATTATCACAAATTTTTGAATTACCAGAATCTAAGATTTTAGCAGTTATTTCAAAAATGATCATGAATGAAGAATTATCAGCTGGTTTAGATCAAGTTTCAAACTCTGTTGTGTTTACTAAGGATGTTGAATTAACCAAATTACAAGAATTAGCTTTATCTTTAGCAGATAAAGCAACTTCTTTGACTGAACGTAATGAACGTTTAGCAGGAACTCAACAACAACAAAGTGGTTATTCTAATAATTTTAATAATAACTCATCAAATAATCAAAATAAAAACCGTCAGTATAACAAGAATTCAAATTTGAAGTTTGCTCCAGTTACTGGTGCTTTATCAAGCGCTCCAGGTTCAATTTCTGGTGCATTGAATGGTATGGATAAAAGAAAAAGAAGCACTCGTGCTTAAACTGAATACAATTACATAAAAAAGAAACTTCTTTTTGATTTGTACACTATAAATAAATAAAATAATATAAAAAAGATGAAATTCATTAAAATCGTAAATTTATGCAAAGTAACTTCTCCACAAAACACCTTCTAAATCTTCTAGTTGTTCTTCAGTAAAAGAATAACGATCAATATGCCAAGTGTCAGCTCTAATCTTTTTGAAATTACTTAGATTATCTTTCGCGGTCTTACCAATAACACCAGAGATTGATGAGATTCTTGCCAATAAAACAACATTCTCAATTAGCCATTTTGGGGGAGGAGAAATATATGGATACGCAGAAACTAAAGCACCAACACCTAAAACACTTGCATGTAGTTTTATCGTGCGTTCAGGTGATATGTCTTTCGTTTTCTTGATCTTTGATAAATATTTTTGATATTTGGAAACGTATTTTTCAGTTAAATCTAAATCCTTTGAAGTGTGAATTATTCCTGACAATACAGTCGAAGCCTTAGATCTAACCTCAACAGACGTGTGGAATAATAAAGTATCAATGACATTGAGAATCGAGTCTTTTTGATCTGATGATAAAATCAATAAATTTCTTGAAAAAAATACTTCAACAAAAGATAATTGCATCAGGATTTGATGGGTTTTAGAGTAGGGAGTTGTTATACTTTCAATTATATCTGGAATTTGATCTTCTCTTAATAAAATAGCTGCTAATTTAGTATATATGCTACTTGGATTCAAGTTTCCAAGCTTACATAATTCTCTATTGTTTTCCAATTGAATTAAAAATGGAGAAATATAATCTTTGATGTATGGAGCAACACCACTAGAGTAAGCAGAATGTAAAGAATCCTTAATCCAAGTTAACATCAGTTCAGCTAGATAATAATAATCTGATTTTAAAAGATCTTGAACAGGAGTATCTAAAATTTTTGAATTTTCTTCTTTGATTCTTTCAAACAACTCGACGATTTTATGTGAATAATTGTCATCATATTTGAGTCTAAATTCACCAAATTCACCATTAAGTTTTTGATGTTCAAGATATTCGGTTGAATTTTTGTATCTTAATTTGATAAAACTATAAGGTAATGAAGCTAGTAAACTAGCAATTTTAACTCTAACTGTATGATAAGGGTGAATAAATGGAATTTCTTTCAAAATGGTTTCATAATTGTTATATTTACAATTCAATACTGCTAAAAATGAAGCAGTGAATGAAACTCTAGTCTTTTGGGCAAGTGCTAAAGTTGAATCAACATTGACGACATCCTTCAAATTTTCAATATAATTAACCAAGATCGGAATTCTTTTGATATCAACTTTTGACGGAACTAACCAGAATAAAACCTGCCACACACCAGATGAGTCTGGAGTTAATTCAGATAACAAAGCAGTTTCAAAAAACTTGTTCAAGAATTCATCTCTCTTTATCAGATTTTCTTCACTAGTAAATTCGGTTGCTTCCAATAATCCACAAATTATTTCAGCAGAAATGATTATTGTTGCTTTATCATCCTTGTTGAAAATTTCAGTGATCAATTCTAATATCTCAATGTACTGAATATTGGCATTCTTTAAACTAATTAATCTAACAACATAAATAATCAATGATACTTCAGTCTCTTGAAAATTACCTTTAGTTTCATTTTCTTCAGCTAAGATTCCAAAAATTTGTTTTAAGAAATCCTTAGTCATTAACGTACCAACTGATTTCAAAATATTCAAATCATCATCATTCAATTTACGATCAATATCTCTTGATTTCAGAACTGATAATTTATCACCCCAGAATAAATAACCGGAGTTTAGTTGGCCTTCAATGAAATAATTTGGATCAGTGAAATTTAAACTTTCTTTTTCAAACTCCTGATTAAAATTATCAACAGTGGCATCAATTTCTTTTAATTCATCTCTTTTATAATTAATAGTAAAAGAGTTCTTTAAATTATGATCAAAACTTGCAAAATGATAAATTTTTTTGATCAACTTTGAGAAAGATCTGATACATAATCTTATTAACGATGGGTGCCCCGATTTCGATCTTTCGACTAATAGTTTTAAAACGGATAATTTTGTAGGAAACTCATAGAATTCTTGAATGTTAACAATGTACTTCAAATAACGCAATGATATTCTCCAATGATCAACGTTTGATTCTTCTAGTATTAAAAATTCTTGTAAAGCTTCTAATTTTGAATAGTAAGCTTTTCTTTTCAGATCTTTGGTAGTTTTAACGGCTGAAATTTCTAGGTCAATATGTTTATCTGGTGGCCTAATGGACTGATCAATTGCAGATATATCGAATAGTGCAACTTCAGAAGGAACTTTAATTGATTCTGAGAATTCAGATATACAAACTTGAGTGATTGTATTAACTTCGTGATCTTTTAATCTCGAGCATTGACCTAAGATTCCCATTAACTCTTTTAGAATTGAATAATCATGTAACGTTTTTTTAAAGACAGATTTCAATTTCAAGACTCTTAAACCAGAAGATAGCTTTTTAAAATCTTCATTTTTGATATATAATTCTAATTTTTTCAAAAGTTCAGTGATAATCAGTCTATATGAACCGATTAATTTCTCCATCGATTCAACTAAAGCAACATGAGCAGTTTGTGCAACACTTGCAAATGGTGATGTAGATAATGTGACTAAATCCTTCAGTAAAACTTTATCCAGTTTTGTTTGGATTCTATTGGTTGAATGTAAAATGATTCTCTGACGATGGAATTTTTCAATTCTTGCACCTATTGCAGTTCTTGTGAATAATTTTGGACGGTTAACTGCATATTGAACTTTTTTAATAAATTGATAATCGATAAATAATTGATCATCCACATCAAATGAAGACTCTTTACCAACGTTGCAGAAAAAACTTCTGATGGTCAGTAATAACTCGTTAGTTAAACTAACGTTATCTTCTGGATTTTCAGCAAGGACAGTAGCCAATCTGTGCAACGCAAACCCAATCAATGATCTTAATGAATGAACATGCCCATAATTGAAACTTTGTCTTTTTTCAGCTTGTGTCTGACCAAAAAAATAATTACAATTGTATAATTTATTTTCTCTTAATGCGATACTTGGATTCATAATCGTTGTTGAGTCAGTACCAAATTGAGCAGGAGTTAAATTTCTTGATTCTGAATTAATTTCCTCATTGTTTTCAATTGATGACTCGATATTAGCAATATTGTTCAAGTTTTCAACGTCAAGCTTAATACCATCATCCATTAGTTGATCTTCTTGTGGAGAAGGAACTCTTAAAGATCCAATATCTGGATGGTCTTTAGTTCGTTCATCAATATCAATATTAATTTCTTGATCTTCAGCTCTTGAATCTCTTAATGATTTTAATATTATCAATTTTTTTTGTAAGGAAGTTTTAGTTAAATCATCTTCAAAGCATTCTGAACTAAAATCAGGATCAAATAAAATACTTAAACCAGATATTGAGTTTGATAGATATAATAAACTTTTGTTTAATTCATCTCTTGATAGCAAATCCTTCAATGCATTATTTGCAATTAAAGTATCAATATTAGTTAGGGTTTTGATGACAATCATTTCAAAAATTTCAATAGCGAATGAAATTTCTTTATCTGAAGGTAAATACCAATTAAATTTTAAATTTTCTTCATCAAATTTATCTTTATTGAATTGATTCAAACCCCATCTTGATTTGAAATCATTTTCATCAGGTTCAGTCTGAAAGATTCCATTTTCTTTCAACTTAACATTAGTAAGATTTTTCAAAGTCTTGTGAATCACATATGTACTTGAACTAATCAATGATGGGTTGGTTACATTTTCAAACAGAAAAATGATTAACTTTAAGTATTTTGCTTTGAATTTCAAACTCTCACCTAATGAAACACTCATAACTTCACTCAATGTTGTTAAATACAAAACCAATTTCTTGTCACCTCCCAAAACTTTATTTGTAGTATTTCTTGTCTTACCTGCACCATTATCAACTTCATATTTAATCAAATTATATAGAATATCAAAGAATTCATGTGATAATGTTGGATCCCTTTTAATTACAATGGCAATAACATTCGCAGTTAAATAATAATTCTCATCTTCATTATTTGAATCATTATTCAATAAATGGTCTTTCACTAATTGAGTCAAATATTTGAAATTATCTAAAGATAAAGATTCAACTAAAATCATTAAAGTTTGTGATAGTTTAGATAGTAGTTTATCACTAAAATCAGCAGTTAATAGCAAAACATACTTATCAAATAGTGATTTAACCAAGTCTTTGAAAATTTTGGTACTTGCAATAAAGGCATTTTGTAAAAGTTCAGATTCAACTTCATATTTTGAACTAGGGTTTTGTTTGATGAAATATAAATGTTCTTCAATTAAGTTTAGAGTATTTGATTCAAATGAGATGAATTCATTATTTGATGATAAATCATGCAGTTGAATAAATGAAACAATAGTGACAATTGAATTGAAAACAATACTTGTTAAAGTTAAGTCATTACTCCCAATTTTATTAATCAACAAACTAAGAATATTAGTGATATGAACCCTATAAATTTCATCTTCAATCATATATCTTGAAGTTTCAGTAAATTGTTTTAAGGAAGCAATCAATCTATGAGTTGAATTAATGTACTGATCTGTTAAAGAATCATATAAATCTAATAGAATTTGATTCAATAATTCATGTTTGAAATCACCACTTAAATCAACTAAAATACCAATAGTTGAAACGAAATGATTTGCGATTGTATCCGTTTTAGATTGACAACCTAATAATACCAGATCTTTGAAAGATATGAAAATTCCATAATTCATCTCTTTCGTTAATTTAATATCTTGATAGATATCATCATCTTGATCTAGTTCTACAAAATATCTTCTATGATATCTTGATAAGAACTTTTGGACGAATCTTGAAACAAAAGTGGTCCAAGTTCCTAAATTTGAAGGATGAATATAAGTTTCTAAAGAATTTAATAAAGAGTTCAGTTCAGTCATTATTAATTTATAATTTTGAGGAGTTATTGAATACGTTAATAATTTAGCAATTCCATCAAAACTATCAATTTTATTTTCAACTCTCAAATTAATTTGAACTTTGTTTAAAATGTACCTAAATTGAGATTTTGTGAAGACACCATATTCTTTTAAGATCGAAGCATCAATTTTGTTATGTAAGATCCCATTATATGCAGTTCTTGAAACTCTTCCTAATAATTGAAGTAAATTCAGTTCAACAGCTTTTGTGATTGAACTACTTGAGAGGAGTTGGAAAATTGAAGGTAAAAAATCTAAAACAGATTCATCTTTATTGAATCTGAGTGGTAAACAACTTGTCAAAACTTGGGTACTTAAGGATGGAGAGGTTAGAGAAAATTTCTCCAACGACCAATCAAAGATAGGTCTCATCGAGTCATCACTGAAAAAACAATTTGAATTTAATGCTAATTTTGAATATAAACTGAAAACCTCTTTATCAGAACGAGAACCAATTGGACTATAAGTGTCATAGTCAGGATTAGGTCCACCAAAAAATTGACTTAAGAATGTCAATAATGGTTCATGATTTAAGGTAAAATTTTTTTCTTGTAATAAACTTCTGTAATCGATTGTTAATTTGATAAACATCGAGATAAACAAATGATCTTGAATACCTTGACCTGTGGATAACGCTAAATGATAAAAGACTTTAGCTAAACAGGCCCTTAGATGTAATGGTAAATCAACCTTCATTTTCAAACAGCTTTTCAATTCATTTGTCCAATGATTAACACTGATGACAGTAGCTGATCTAGGCATAACTTTACCAATGAAACCAGATGATCGGACTTCATTATCTTCTTCATCACCTACATCATCTTCGTCATCATCGTGATAAGTTTCCAGATCAGTAGATAGATCAGCATTGAAGAAATCAGTATCTAAAGTCAATTCAAGATCATGTCTAATAGAAGATAAATCTTTTGTTGAGATTGAAATAGAACCCTCTAAATCCATTGATTTAATGGCAATATATAAATGGACGACGATATGGCTTAGATATTTAGCATGATCAATATGAGTTTCAGTGTTATATGGTAATAAATGGATCAAGTTCAATTTTCTTTTGGTTGATCTTGAGAACCACTTTGAGTCTTTATTCAATGCATTTGATAAATAAGTATCGAAATCCTCGGGATAATCCAAATGATAAGTCTTTAATCTCTCTCTCAATAAATTTTGTGATTGATCGGAAGGAATTGAGTATGGATCAGGAGTTCTTGAAGTGATAGCAGGAAACCCAGATGAAACTTTAGATGAATTTAATTGGGTACTTGAGGCAGAACGGGGGATTACTGTGCCGTCTGAGGTACTCAATGCAGCCAGCAATCTGTTCCTAAGTGGAACGGGAGCTGTCAAGTGCGGTTTCTGAGGCATATTCAGTGGCAAAACAGTGTTATTCATTATTGTGAAATTGTTTTCAGTGGCGATGAACAACGATAATCATTACGTAAGACAACAAAGCGAACTCGGGAAAAAAGAAAAAAAAAATTGTTCCCAAAAGCCCTTCAGTAAATTGGTACAAAACCAGTCCAAAATGTCAGCATTCAGAGCTGTGAAATTCTACTTCAAAGCTGCATTGGCCTTGACTGTGTTTGGCCTGTGTGCTTTCTACGGTGTTCTTTGCTCCATCATTCTTTCTTTGGTTGGGAAACGTCATCTTGCTCAATGGTCAACTGCAAGGGCCTTTTATTACAGTTTTAGCACCATTATGGGTATCAGAATCAAATTAGTCAATGGGGAAAGACTGGAGAAATTACCAGCCATTATTGTTGGTAATCATCAATCAGGTTTAGATATCTTGATTTTAGGTAGAATCTTCCCACCTGGATGTACTGTCACTTCAAAAAAATCATTGAAATGGATTCCATTTTTAGGTTGGTTTATGACACTAAGTGGTACTTTCTTCTTAGATCGTTCAAATAGAAAAGAAGCAGTTGCTACTTTGAATGCTGCACTAGCTGACTTGAAGAGTAAGAAGAGGGGCTTGTACATGTTCCCTGAAGGTACCAGATCTTATGCTGAAACACCAACTTTATTACCTTTCAAGAAAGGCGCATTCCATTTAGCACAACAAGCACAAGTTCCAATAGTTCCTATTGTTGTCTCGAATACCAGTGTATTGATTGATGCTAAGACTCAGACTTTTGAAACTGGTGAAATTATCATTCATGTATTACCACCAATGTCCACCGAAGGTTTAAAACCTGAAGATGTTGGTAGATTCACCGAAAAAGTCAGAGAAGTTATGCTGAAGGAAGTTAATAAGATTGGTTATTCTATTCCTGATTCCAATGCTGAACAAACTGAGGAAACTAATGAAAGAGCTGAAGAAGATTATGAAACTGTTCCTAATGAAACTGAAGATATCGATCAAATAAAATCCAGCAAAAACAACGCTGAAGAAAGAACTTCACTCCTCAGCAAATCAGACTCCAGCTGATAGACCTAAAATCCCACCAAATACTCACTAATCCACTAATATTTATTTTATACACATTTTAATGCTTTCATATCTTAACTTTCTCCGTATCATTCCGAAGTTTTTTTTTCTTTTCATCAGATGTAGAAGCAGCTAAAACAACTTCAAGAATCAACAAAATCCATTAATCTAAGGAAAAAATTGCTATCAGAATGGCTAGAAGGAAGATCCCCGGTGAAAACGGTCCTGCTTTAACTCAACGTGAAAGAAACCAACTTAAGAAGGAGAAAAAAGCTAAAGAAGCTCAAGCCCAAGATGAAGAAAATGAAGAAACTAAGAAGAAAGTTGAAAAAAGTAACCAAATAGAAGCTGAATTACCTCGATTACCACATGAAAGAATCCTTTTATTCTTAGGAAAGTTCTACAAAGAGAACCTGTCTGCTAATATTGCCACAGAATTCGGTATTTTAGCATTAACTGTGCAACAAGCTTATTTAGCTAATCAGGAAGAACTTTTACAAAACGCAAAACTATTTGATTTGTGTATCTCTACAGCTTGTGGATTATTAGGTATGCTATTTGCCTTTTTCGTGGTTTATAAATCAAGAGGCAAATTACCACCATGGAACACAATCTATCTATTGTTTTTATCTATATTCTTAAGTTTTATTTTCAATAAGGATCTGTTGTTATATAATTGTGCTTTCACTATGGCATCATTAGACTTACCATTAGTTGCTAGATTTTTCATTCAGTTTACTGTTATTGGGTCTAACTCAAACTATGGTGCTGATCCTGTTTTCAATGCTAAATTAATTATTACACATTTAATCCTTAATTATATGCTTTCTAAGATTTCTGAGTTGAAATCATGGGATGTTATTGAAAATAACTTGTTTAGTATATTAGTCATGGATTTGTATTTGATTGAAAGTGATTCAATTCATGTGCTAGTGTTGAAGAATTTATTAATTGCTTTTATTAGTGGGTTATTCACCATTTATTTAATTAATTTAGTTTTGAAAGATAATAATCTAGTTAGAAGTTTATTGATTGTGATAATGTGGCCAACTGTGTTCATTTATATGACTTTATACTTATTAACCCCAATCTTGGAGAAAAATCCATTGATTTGGTTATATGAATACTTAACATCAAATGAATTCAGAATCAAGACTTTATCAGTTTGGTTTGTTTCTTTATTGTTACTAATTCCTACTATATTCAGTTATCAGATCAAACTGTCATCAAACTTTAGAAGAAAAATCTGGCATTTCTTGATCTTAATATTGATTATTTATCCATTACACATTGATCTTAAATTTGTTCAATTTAGTTTAAGCTGTGCCTTAATTTTATTCTTTATCGTGGAAATGATAAGATATGTCAATCTTTATAAAATAGGTGAATATTTGAATGAAAACTTAAGACACTTCTCAGATTTCAGGGATGAGAAGGGACCAGTGATTATTTCATACATCTATTTATTAATGGGTATCACAGTCCCAATTTTGATTAACGGAAGTCCAATTGGTTTAATCGTTTTGGGTGTTGGTGATTCATTAGCTTCAATAATTGGTAAGAACTATGGATTAATCAAATGGGCAAACAGTGAAAAGACAATTGAGGGAACTTTTGCGTTTATTCTATCAAGTTTCATAATATCATCATTTTTAAAATTAATGGGATGGTTCTTCTTAGATAAAAATTATGCAAGTTTATTATTGACTTGTTCATTGAGTGGTATCCTGGAGGGAAATAGTGACATGAATGATAATATCATGATTCCTGGTTTCATGCTTGTTTTATTGGAATGCCTTTTATAGATAGTATAGAAGAATTATCATAGATATATAGCTAAAATTACGATTAGAATTATTAGATTTTTTATGGCGTTGATCAATGTAGAGCTTCATGTGATGATAGAATTCCTTATCTTGATAATGAATGGAGCTTTTTCATTCCTAGTAGTTACTGATAATTCACCATTAATCTCACCCCCATACAAGCTTGAATTCAAAACATTCTTGACACCATTTAATGGAATCCCATGAATATTTTCCCTTTTTGTATAATTATTTCCAAAACTCTCATAAAATTGATTCAATGACGTCGTGATCACACAACAATTATATTTTGATTGAATCTGATTGATTGTATGATTCAATGAATTGTATTCCATTGGGTAATGTTTCTTAACTATCATCTCCCAGTGAAATATGGATAGATTATCAATAATGATCATTGACAGACATTTGGTTCCTTCAATTAACTTGTCTATATTAAGTAAGGATTTTATCAATTCATTGATATTATGAATATCTTTAAAGATTTTGACTCTATCACTAAACTTATCTTCACGAACTAATAATTTTAGTTCATTGAGATACATATTCTTATGATTCCATGAATAATCCAAGTCAAACACCACAAAAACTCTATCATCATCACCAGAACTTTCACTAATAGTTAACTGGGTGGCCATAACATCACACAGTACTTTATACCTCGATTTATCCTGATCAATTATATGGAACCTTTGAGATTGTTCCATCAAGTATGGAATCTCCATATATTGTTCAACAGGAGTGAAAAACTATAGAAAACTGTTAGGCTAAAATCAAAAATACACATATGATAATTGAGAGTTTCCGCTCACCTGTCTCAATTTAAAGAGTTTACACTCATTCAACAAATCCATTATGCCATAAAATTCAGTAATTAAGAAATTCACGTGGCTGATTCTCTCTTCTCAGTTTTTGTTTGTTTCTGGTTTGTGCAACATTCTGAAATTTTTTTTTTATTCGATGAGATGAATTACATCTATAATTTAACTATCATTCAACCTATCAAATCACATATAAAAACTATGAGTACAGAAACACCAGTTGAAAAACCAATTGTTGAAAAAGCAACAGAATCTCCTGTTGTTGCTGAAACCACCACCGAAACTCCAGCAGTTGAAGCTCCAGCCACCGAAGAAAGTAAACCAGAAGAATCAACTGAAGAAATCAAAGAATTCAATCCACAAGACGTCATTAAACAAGTTGAATTTTATTTCAGTGATTCCAACTTACCAAAAGATAAATTCTTATGGAGAACCGTTCAATCTAATGCTGAAGGTTGGGTTCCTATCAAAACTCTTGCATCTTTCAACAGAATGAAAAAATTTAGACCATATGATGCAATTGTTTCAGCTTTGAAAACTTCTGAATTCTTAGTTGTTAGTGAGAATGATGAATTAATTAGAAGAAAAGTACCAATTTCACCACCAAAAGAATCTGAAAAACAATTAAGATTTCAAAGATCAGTGTATGCTAAAGGATTTGGAGAAGAAACTGAAACTTCTCAAGTTGATATAGAAAAATGGTTTTCTGAATTTGGTAAAATCAATGAAGTTAGATTAAGAAGAGATGATAATAAAAAATTCAAAAGTTCTGTTTTTGTTGAATTTCAAGAATTAGAAGATGCAAAAAAATTTGTTGAATTGGATCCTAAACCAAAATTTAATGGAAATGAATTATTAATCATGAGCAAGCCAGCATACGTTGAAATGAAAGCACAAAATGAAAACTTTGGTGGTGATAACAATAAAAAGAGAAAGTTCAATGGTTTCAAGAATAAGAAACATTTCGGTGGTAACAAACGTTCAAGAAATTGAGTTTCAATTTTAAACACCATTAATCATAATATGAATGTGTATAATAGATAATCATTATTACAAATAATTTAAGAATGTAAACAACTAACACGAATAATATAATATTTATATAAAAACACAAAAAATACTGAATAATAATCAATTATTCGACAAACGAAACACAAAAAAGGTAAAATAATAAAATTTTCAAAAAGCAGATATATATAGTCCAATTAGTTAGATGTGGTGCCAGTAGAAGTAGCACCACTCAAAGTACTAACTACCACAGCAGCTGCCATTAAAGTTGGAGTTTGAATTCTTTCAGCTGGGTTATACCAACCACCATTTTCAGATGGAAATAACGCAGGACTTGCCCAATTGTGTGCGGATGAGACGATATAAGACCAACCTGGAGTGATTGTTGTTTGTTGTTTCAATAAATCAGATCTAATTGATGAAAAATAAGAAACCGAACTTGTTGGGTATCTTCTTGTCCATTCTGAATTTGCCTTTGTAACTCTTGAACCTGGTTGAGTTTGCATTGGAGCAAAACGATTAACACCCGTTTGTAATGAATATGGCACGGTGAACGAAGCACTATCGAGTTTAATTGAGGTTGTTCCCCCACTTAAGGCAGTTTGAGCATCTGGTGGGGTTGAAACGACACCAACACTTGGTACATAAGAACCAGTCATACCAGTCAATGTGAAACGATAAGAATAATGAATGGTGTAACCATCTTCACTTTCAGCATAGACTTGGATATAATATAAACCTTCAGCACCAACATCATTTTTCACGTTTAAAGTGACTGCATAGTTTGAAATTTCTTTTGATTCTATTTGAGCTAAAGTACTGACTGCATGAACATCTGAATTTGGACCAGAACATAAGGTGAAGGTATATTCTGTTATCTCATTTAATCGAGGAACAGCATTTGATTCAATCCATGAGACATCAATGTCAACACTCCCGCCAGACGCGTCAAAAGTTTGACCAACTAATGGTTTCGAGATGGAGACATCTGCAGTGGTGAATGATATTAAGAGATTGAACAATATCAAGAGTGTCGGAACGAACGATATCATGTTGGTTTGTTGTGATTCTGGGGACTTTAGAGTTGTTTTTTTTTCAATGTATATTTTTGTGGGGATTTAACGAAAGAAAATTGACAATAATGGGGATTGCCAGAGTTCTTCTTATATTGAAAAGCTTTGACCGAATAGAGTGGCGGGATCTTTTTTATAATGAAGATAATGATTTATATCAATTAAATTGATGGTTGACTGAGAAATTATTTTCAATTTTAATTTTAGAAAAAAAAACTTCGTGATTATTTACGGTAAAATTTCTACAGTTTACAATTATCTTCGCCGTAAAAGCCAATCAATTACTGAGAATCGAGATCGGATTGTTATCTGATGAGTCTGGTGTAGATAGTCCAAATTCCAGAGTCCAGGCCCTTAATTCAAGAAAACAGAATGCCTTGAAAAAAAGGTACACTTCTGTCTCTGAATGTATATCTTGCATTGCGACGAAGGGTAACACTTCCGTATGTGCTTTATGTAGTATTCCATCAACTCCAATGGTCATCTTCACATTCTAAGCCAATGATAAGATAAGTACCAACGATCAATGATAACAAACCAATAACATCTAACTAGCCACTTAACCCCCATCAACGAACAGCTAAATAGTCTCATATATCTTCTGTAGATAATCCCACATTGTAAATTTAATAAGATCAGATCTTTCTAATTTAGGTAAACCTCTGTTGAATTTCAACTTCCCATCACTTGTAATCATGAAAAAAAAACATCTCAATCTTGAAATATTCAATTTCTTAAAATCTATTGCAGTTTGTAAATTCAAATAATCATACAATAGATAAATCAATGATTCTTCATCATTCACTAATTTCACAAATTCAACCATATCATTATTAGGAATCTCAATGGTGATACTGTTCAGTGCATTCAAATCAGTAGTCGTATGGAATTGTAATTCAACATCACCTAATTGTGTCTTGCGCACCAATCCATCAATTGTGAAGTTTAAAACGTCAATAATGAACTCGGAAGAGAATTTCAATGACTTTATAATCAAACCATGTTTGTTTTTCAGCCAGTGAAATACCAAGTTTTGTAATTTAGGAAAGCACTTAATCAATATCAAATTATTATTATAGTTTAAATCTGTATTATTGTTCTTTCGAGTGATGAAAGTTATTGATTGAGGCCTATAAAAATCCTGTGGGAAATTCACGACCACAGTGTCAACATCATATATCACACCATCGTGGTCAATCTCCTCCCTGAGGATCTCAATGGTTGTCATTTCTCTCAATTCATCGGTGGTAAGTGTAGACAAAGCATTTGAAATGATTAAATCTTGTTGTGAATTCGCTAATAATGCCAAAACTAAGAGTTTCAAGTCCGGAATTTCGTCATCCAAATCAACAGAGTGAAGTGAGGCCGTTTTGTAAAGTCGAAGATTGTTCTCAAACAGACTGTTCATGGATTAAAGTGAGTGGATGGGTTGGGTATTAAGGATGTGTAATTATGATTGTTAGTTTACCTTTTCGGATTTGTTAAAAATAAATAAGTTCATTCATAGATTCAGCAAAAATAGATCACCAAATTATAATCATATAGTATGAGTTTCTGGGATAACCACAAGGAAGGCTTCTTCAAAGGAATGGAAACCACTGGGAAAGTAGCATGGAAGGGAACGAAAGCTGTCAGTAAAGCTGGTTATTCAGCTGCGAAAAACAATGCATTGAAGAATAATTCGAATGGGGCTTCAACTGAAGAAGAAAAGAAAGAAAAAGCCCAGTTGCCACCTGTCAATCCTGCTGATTTCAAGGATCCAACTTCATTTCCCCCTCCTCCGTTGAAACCTGGTCAATTACAATATTCAAGCCCTAATCGTTCAAGTTCAAGTGTTCAGGCTGGGGGATCAGCTGCTGCTCCAGCAATGCCATCAAGGGGACAGTCATATTCGAATGCTCCTGCTGCTTCAAATGTCAGTGTACAAATGAATGCTGCTCCTTTGATGCCTCCCAGAGATGACTCTCATTCACAAGTTCAACAAGTTCAACAAGTTCAAGTTCAAGAAGTATCTCAGCCAACTCAACAAGCCCACCAGACTCACATTATTCAACCAACCCAAGCACTAGACTATAACAATCCATACTATCAAGGTATCCCTAATACTTCACAGCCTCCAATTCAAGAACCATCTGTGATTCCAACTCAGGTAAATATAGGCAGTACTTATACAAGACCAGCTATTCCAACTCCAGTCCTACCACAATCTCAACAACAACAGCAAGTCCCGATGTCACCATCCCCTGATTTATCTAATCTTGGAGTCCCTTTGAGATCGGCTGTTCAAGGAGCGATTCCTTTAATTCAACCACAATTATCTCAAGTTGCACAAACCCATCAACCTCCAACAGGTCCACCTCCTGGTCAACAAGAACAAACACAACAACATCAACCACCATCTGGTCCACCACCAGGACAGTTTCAAGTTCCTCAAGGTCCACCTACTTGTCATATTGAAGAACATCAACCCCCACCAGGTGCACCTCCTTCACAAGTTGAATCACATACCAAAATTGGCTTATTACCACCACCTCCACAACATAAAGCTATCTCATCATCTTCAAATAAACCACCGCCATTGATTCCTAGAAGAACAGAGACTTCAATCGTACAATCGCCATCACCACAACCAATCAATCCATCAATCACCTCAACAGAATCAGTTGAAGAACATGTTAAATCAGAAGAACATGTTGAAAAAGGGATTTCTGGTACTTATGATTATAAAATTGATGTTAAATTTGCACCACCTCCAATGCATAAAGATATAAAAGTTCAATCAAGGGCGCCATTGTCTAAAACAAAATCATCTATCTCAGCACCACAATCTAAACCTTCAATTTCACCACCTCCACCACCAAGACGTTCAAATGAACCAATTGGTAATTTCCCACCACCTACAAATCCAAACCATAGTGCTTCAAGCAATTTCCCACCTCCACCTAGACCTACAAGAGCTGGAGAACATCGTCCAATCCCCCAAGTTTCAACACCTGTCAATAATACTGGTGTTAATACCAATGATTTGAACTCACCACCACCACCAGCATATACTTCAACTCCATCTACTCCATTAATCTCAACACCTGCTCAATCACCTTCAACTGCAGCACCACCTAAACCCGTTAATCAGTTCGCACCACCACCTAAACCATTTAGAAGAGATACACAAGAGACAATTGTGACTAATAAACCATCACAAGCATCTCCACCACCAGTGGAATCAGCTAGTGCCTCACCATCTGCTTCAATCCCAACGGTTTCATCACCACCAATCTCAGAACCTACTGTTCCTAATTTTCCAACTCCGACTCCAAGTAAAGAATCAAGCATAGTAGATGAATTATCAACATTAAAATTGAACAAAGTCAAGGGAAAAGCACCACCACCATTGAAACCAAAACCTAAAATCAATAACATTGATGAGCTAACGACTAAATCTAAAACACCACCTCCAATTAAAGCAAAACCTTCATCATTATCATCATTTGAAAATAATTTTAATAATAAATCAAAGATTCCTTCAACTATTAAACCAAAACCAGATCTTAACCCATCTAAAAAATCATTTGATGTCAATGAAGTCAATGACTTTAAACTGAAACCAACCCCACCATCAATTAAACCGAAACCATCAACATTAAAGAATTCCAATAATGTATCGGTTTCTCCTTCTACAAAGATTGAAGAAAATAAAGATGAAGATGAAGATGAAAAAATTGACGATAATCCATTCACTAGATATCTTAAAGCCGCTGTTCCCAAGGAAGATGATAGATTCCATAGACATTGAAATTCCATCACTTATTATTCATTTCTACGTTTGAAATCTATTAGAGAACACACTTTATAATTATGATACGAATAAACAAACATAAAATCAATAAAAATTAGGATATATTGATAGATATATATATAGTAATTCATTCATTCATGTAAAATAATGGATAGAAATAAAGTAAGCAGTAAACAATTTAAAAAAGAAGATAAACACGAATTTGATATGACATCCCCCACCCTATTGAGACAACAAGGCAGCGAATTGTTTAATATCGATTTGTCCTGAACCATCACTAATTTCATTGAGCATTTGATCGACTTCCTTATCATCTAATTTTTCTCCAATTGAAGTTAAAACATGTTTTAATTCAGCTGCAGAAATGACACCATCACCATTTTTATCAAAGACTTTGAAAGCTTCTAATAATTCTTGTTCTGAGTCGTTTGTTTTCAATTGACGAGACATCAATGCTAAGAATTCAGAGAATTCAATTTGATGATCTCCATTAACGTCAATTTCATTCATCATATCAGCGACTTCAGATTCAGATGGTGTAAAACCTAATGATCTCATCACTGTTGATAATTCAGCTCCAGAAATATGACCATCTTGATCCTTATCGAAAAGTGCAAAAGCTTCTTTGAATTCAGAGATTTGTTCTTCTGTTAATTGTTCAGTGGACTGTGTAGATCATAGTTAGTATTATGACACGTAATAAAAGGCAGTTGTTTTGGATCAGGGATTAATGGGCTCTTGTACCCGTTATTGACGACCAGATTGAGTTAAATGGGGTACGTGATACCGATTAGTCCATACAATAATGCCAAAAAACACGCTAGTGTGAGTTCTCAACTCACCATTTAAGGTAATAAAGAATGACTTGATTCTATATTTAAATAAAAATTTGAAAGTTTTTTCTCTTTGAATGTCTTGATTTTTTTTTTTTTTTGCCATTAAAAATCAATCAACATTGATATTTATATTCATTTCGCGAACTGCACCAGTATAAATATAAATATAGAGACAGACCATGCTTGAAGACATCCATTGGGTCTGGTACTTGGTTGCTGTGTACGTCTCCCTCCCAATCATCACCTATATTCTCCTGCCTAAACTCTACGGCAACATCTCCTCAAAGAAGCGAATCATAATCTTCGTTTTAGGTGATTTGGGCCATTCTCCAAGGATTTGTTACCATGCCAGAAGTTTTGCTGATAAAGGTTACACTGTTGATCTATGTGGATATCTCGAGGAGGCCCCACCAATTGACTTGATAGAGAACGATGATATTTCCATAAATGAGATCTCCGTAATGAAAAACGTAAATAATTTACCATTTGTCGTGTTTGGTGTCATTAAAGTGTTGTATCAAATATGGAATTTAAGTGTGATGTTATGGAATTTGAGAGGTGCCAATTACATAATGATTCAAAATCCACCATCTATTCCAATCTTATTGTTAAGTGTCGTGTTTAAGAAATTAACGAGGTGTAAACTGATCATTGATTGGCATAATTTGAATTATACAATACTATCAAGTAAATTAGGTGATAATCATCCATTTGTTAAAGTTTGTAGAATTTATGAAATGTGGTTATCAAGATTTGCTGACTTGAATCTTACGGTGACTAAAGCAATGAAAAAGTTTTTAACTAGTGAATTTGGTTTAGATAAGAAAAAAATTGTTGTGTTATATGATAAAGCTGCAACTCAATTCAAACCGTTATCAACAGAAGAAAGATTGACAGTCATTGAACAACATAGTGAAATATTCAAAGACTTTGATTCAAATAATGATAAATTAATTATCTCATCAACTTCATTTACACCAGATGAAGATTTTAACGTTTTAATCTCGTCATTAAAACAATATGACACAAATCCAAAACTTCCTAATTTGAAAGTGATAATAACGGGTAAAGGACCACTCAAATCCCAATTCTTAGACGCTGTGAAAGAATCAAAGTTTAAGAAAATAAACATTCAAAACGTTTGGTTATCAGCTGAAAAATACCCTAAGATATTAGCAACTGCAGATTTGGGTATTTCATTACATACTTCATCAAGTGGAATTGATCTTCCTATGAAAGTGGTGGATATGTTTGGTTGTGGATTGCCTGTGATCGCATTAGATTTCCCAGCGTTGCCTGAATTAATCAATGATTTAAATGGGAAGAGAGTTAAGAATGCAGATGAGATATATGAAGGGTTAGTGGAGTTATTCACTGATGATGTGAAGTATGATGAATTTAAGAAACATGCATTGTTGAAGAGTGAAGAAAGATGGGAATCAAATTGGAAAAAATCATTTGGTGATTCATTACCATAAACAAATAAAAAGTTGTTATTACTATTTAGTGTATCATTCTAATCCATTTAATAATCATGGACGTTTACACGTATACACTGCACAGGTAATGTGTAAATCATTAACCCGAGCTTTAAACGTTTAGAAGTATTTAAAGTCCAGAGTTTACGCCTCGAGAAAATGGGTGAAAGAAATATAAAATAAAAGATCTACCAAACCAATTCTCTCCCTTTAACCATTTATTGTAAAACAGATAACATAACTTGAAAATCTGGTACATTATGAATAAAACTTTGCTTTTATTTATAGCCTTTTATCCAATCTTAGTCATGTCCATATCAAATTTAGAATCTTATGTGTTTCTAAATTCGTTTGTTGATGGTTCTGACAGTTTGACACCTGAACTAATAATTCGTAATAATGACAACGAGATAATTCCATTGGGAACTTATAATTTGAGTTCAAGAACAGTGACACTAGGAGCTCTACAAGATGTTATTATTCATCAGTTAAATTCAGTGGGACTTATTTATAATCCATCTAATAACTATGTGGGTGTTTATCATGGATTAAGATTTCCTCAGGGGAGTGTTGGTGAAGAATCACAATTCACTTTTGAAGAGGCGGCTTCTTTATCACGGAATAGTTCATATATGGGTAATGCGATTCGTTTAGGCCCGGCAAGAAGAGCCATTCGTGAGTCGTACATTAACAAGTGAGATATCTCATTCAACTCGGGCGTCTGGTGCTGATTTTGGTACAGAGAATATCGGTTGATATTTGGTCTTCAGATGTTGATGACTTATCCTCACATACAGTTATATTAAACCAAGGGAGTGAGATATATAAAAAGATTGAAATACTAACAATGTTACAAAATTACATATTTTTAATTACTATGAAAGTGACATTATAAAACAAATATCAATGTAAGATTATATTATCTTAATCTATCTAATATCTCTAATTCAATCAAATCTAAATACTCATCATCATTCTCATCAATCATATTCATACTTTTAACATTCCAAAATTCATAATCTCCATATTTCTCAAACCCACCATCTTCATCTATTAATTCATCAGGCAACAAATCAAATTCAATATCTAATCCTAATGCGACACTTGTCAAATATGTCCAACATCTAGCGACTTGAGGATGATTATAACCACCACCACCAACCAACAGAGTCGAGATCCCTAATTCCAATATTTTATTCACAACAGCACCATAATCCTTTATCGATAGATTCCATTCTTGATGTTCATCACTTCCTAAACCATCACAACCACACTGTATCACCAAACAATCAGGCTTCAGACTGTTTATTACAGGGATGAGAATCTCTTCAATGACTTTCATCATTGATTTACCATTCAAGCCATGTTTTGTGGGTATATTAAAACAACTCCCTTGTCCTTTTCCTTTTCCTTTATCGTTCAACTCACCAGATCCTGGAAAAAAACCAATTTCCTTTCTATGAATACTGAAAGTTATAACTTTATCAGAATATGTGAATGCCGATTCAACACCATCTCCATGATGTAGATCAATGTCAATATACATCACTTTATTGAATTTTTTTTTCAGTGTTAATATTGATAAATTTATGTCATTGATGTAACAAAACCCTGAAGCTTGAGATTTCTTACAATGATGCCTTCCTCCGTTCCAATTGATTGCTATTCTTTGAGCGGTCAAGTCAGGGGTGTCACATAGGTATTTGGCACATGAGATTGAGGAACCAGCTAGTGTTTTAACGTATTGTGATAAGTTTGGAAATACTGGACAATCATATAATAATCCATATTGTTGCAACGTTGAGTTATCCTCACCTTCACACTGCCCTTCATAGTCATCTTCCACTACACCATCTTGTTCCTGTGAGTTTCCTCTTTTCTTCAGTAATAAATCAACGTATTTCTCATCATGAAACTTCACTAGATCATCCTTTGTAGCATCAACAACAGTGATTGATTCACAATGATCAAGTAAACCATAAGATTCAATCATACGATGGACCAATGAAGAGCGCCCTTTATTGGAGGGGAGTGAATCACATATTTCTGCCTCGACTGATGTTCCTGCGAATCCCACAGTGCGCATTATTTCTTGATGGTGGTGGTTAGTGATTATTAAATGAGAGAGATGCGACTCGGTGATATTACCAAAATGAACTGAACTACAAAATAGAAGAATTAGAAGAATTATAGGAATATACATAGATCTATTCTAAAGCCTTCTTAGCCCAGTTTGGCAAGACAAAAGAAGCAGCATGGACATCTTTGTTATAATATCTGTATAATTTTTCTTCTTCTTCAACACTGATTTCTCTTAATGGTTTCTTAACATTAGCATCTTTATCCTTAGAACAAACCATGAAACCAATTTGACCAGATGGATAAGTTGGAATAGTGGTGAAAGCGTATTCAACAACAGGGAAGACTTCCTTACATGCTTTTTTCAAATCTTGAATGATTTTCATGTGTAACCAAATACTCTCAGCTTGAGTAGTAATGACACCCTTCTCGGTTAAAGCTTCGTTTAATAATTGAAAGTATGGTTTTTGGAATAATGATTCAGCTGGACCTTCAGGATCAGAAGAATCAGTGATGATTGCGTCGAAAGAATTCTTATAATCAGCTAAAAATTTGAAACCATCACCAATATAAGTTTTAACTTTTGGATGTTCATAAACTTTAGACATTTCAGGTAAATATAACTTAGAGACCCTAATGACTGCTTCATCAATGTCACATAACCAAGCTTCTTCAACGGATTCATGTTTAACGATTTCTCTCAAGACACCACCATCACCACCACCGATAACTAAGACTTTCTTTGGGTTTGGATGAGAGTTCAAGGCTAAATGGGTGATCATTTCTTGATATGAGAATTCATCTCTTTCAGTGGCTTGGATGACATTGTCAAGGACTAAAACGTTACCATAATCTGTTGATTTGAAGACAAGGACGTCTTGATATTTTGATTTTTCATGATGTAAGATTTTTTCAACTCTTAGAGTCATGGCTTGACCTGGCCACATGGTGTTTGAGATTTCTCTGAACCATCCATCTTGGATAGTTGGGTGTGATAATTCTGACATTTTTGATTTGAATTGAGTGATGATTGGAAGGAATGATTTCAAAAAATTGTTCATCGAATTTTTCAATGTTGGAGATGTTAAGGTAGGAAAAAAAAAATCTTATCAACTGAAGATCGAAAATATTGGCGGAAAGAAGAATGATTCAATGGTGAAGAATCAAGATTCGGTGAGGATTTGAGAGTGAGAAGAACGCTGTGGAGCCATAGAGGGATGTACTTGTACTAAATCGTTCATTCTTCACCTCTGACGTGCGTTTTTACCCCATAAATGGCCTCGAATCTCATGATTGGGACTCGGGAGGGCATTATTTTGACTCGTGTTGGAATTAAGCGAAAACGGATTGGGAAGAGATGGAATCAAATAGAATGAAGAGAAGGAAATTGAATAATTAAACGAAGAAAGTACTCAAACTGATGAGTAGAAGCACGGGGCCATGGATCAGATTCAAACTTAAAGCTGTAGACGGCAAGATCCCAGTTTTAGTAATTCCGTTGATTTATAAATCATCCTAGCTTTACATAATTCTTAATAAGCTGAATAATCCACACTTTTAAATTCTATTTAAACCCATCAGAATCTCTCCATCGTCTCTCTTTACTCCCACTATCAACAACCACAACAAGCACAATGTCCACATTCTTAAAAACTTTCGCTGCCAGAAGAACTCAATACGCTTTGAAAAACACCTTACCAACTGGTGTCAGCATTGAACAAGTTCAAGAAATAGTTCAACAATTCGTTAAAAACACTCCAACTTCATTCAACTCACAAACCATTAGAGCCGTTATCTTAACCGGCGAATTACACAAAAAAGTCTGGGATGGTGTTGTCAATGCCATTGACAGTGAATCTGGTAAGAAAAGACCAGCTTCCGCAAGAGATGAAGCCTATGGTACTATTGTCTTCTTTGATGATAAAGACGCTATCTCTTCAATCCAGAACCAATTCCCAGCATTTGCTGATTACTTCCCAATCTTCGCCTCTACATCTAACGGTGGTGCTCAAATCGGTACTTGGGCTGCCATTGGTGAATTAGGATTAGGTGGTCATTTACAACATTATAACGGTTACGTTGAAGCTGGTTTAAAAGGTAAAGTTCCAGCAAGCTGGTCCGTTCAAGCTCAATTGGTCTTCGGTACCCCAATTGCTGAACCATACGAAAAGACTTTCATTGAAAACGAAGTCAAAGTCTTAGATTCTTAGATAGATTTAGATGTAAAATTATGTCCGTGTTACTTTTTACTTGATTTGTAGTTTTATTTACTCATTTCTTATTTACTCATTTCTTAACTATGGCTTTCGAAAAATAGATAAAAAAACACCTAATTTCTCTATTTATTTAAACCCTAATATCCCACTTCCACAGTCGACTATGTGTCAACTAATAATCAAAAGGTCCAACACTATGAATATCAACTTCGACGACGTCAACATGTCATTAACACTCACCAGCTCCACCACTTCCACTTCCACTTCTATAAACACAGTATCAGACATTAAGCCCCACCTCAGTTCAATCTCGAATGCCAGTATATTATCAATATTATCCCTTATTGTTGAATTAAACCACATGAGAAGAAATTCCTCAACACAATGGTATTATGATTTCGAAGATTTCAATAACTTAAAAGTTCAAATTAATAAAAGAATAGATTATTTGATCAGTTTTAAAAAGTATGATTTTGGATATGTTAACGAGTTAAATCAATTTAGAAGTGCCATCAGTGATGCAAATGATGTTGATGCGTTATTCAATACCATGTTACAATATGCAGTTGTTCAACTGAATAACACTAATGGTGTAAGTAGTCCGGTACTACCTTCATACACTGAAAAATTTGATCCCACTGTCAATGATAATATCAAAGATTTAGAAAAAAATTCATACAATGGTGTCAATGATGGGATAATCAAGAGAAATAAGAAGAAATTAACGATTCTTCATTCAATTTTATTGATTTCGTTGTCATTATTTTCAGTTTATCACTTCTTATTTGTTTAATTTATATAAAGGGCTGTTAGTAAATATTCTTTAGAACTTCCCCTAATTATATTGTCTAATTAGTAGAAAGTCGAGGTTAGCTCTACTAGATCAGTCTGGACAAAGTAGATTGAGTACCGTGATTCGTGATCACCCATCTTATGCTTATATATGCTTATATAGTATTAATTATACGGGGTATTCCAAATTCTTGTATTGTTGTACTTACAACTAGTGCCATCAAATCATAAATGAATTCCATCTTATCGTCACTTAAAACAAAAAATTGGCTATTATTATGGTATAGTACTTCAGTGTTCGTACTTAAGATATGCGCAGCGCGCTTGATGTACTGACTTAGAGTATATTTGAATTTAGCATGATATACTTGCACTTCCACTACTCAAATCCATTTGGCTCAAATTCCAATTTTAGGTCATAACTTATAAGTCCTGATGAAGCGGTATTGGTGATATTGGTGATATTGCTCATGGATGATTTGATTAGTAGCTGGCTAAGTTGCTCTTATAGGACTAAAGGCGGTTATTCATCAACGCTCTGTGTGTGTCGGTTCTAGTGGAAATTAAATCACTATCTAAATGTCGCCACAATTGGAATAGTTATATAAAGAGACATCACTACTGCCTGTATATCTCAATGTTTGATAATATTATCATACTTCACCGCAATGAAAGGACTAGTTGATAAGAAAGACCACCATTTCAAACGATACATCGTCACAGTTGGAACATTCCTACTACTAGCGCTCTACACAATCCATAATTCCCACCACCATGATCACCACCATGAATTATCAATCCCACCAAATCCATATTCCAGTGTAACTAAATTAGTCCCATCAATAAACAAACCCAAATCCATTTATAACGACGAGCAATTCAGAAATGATTCATTAGCAAGATATCAAGGAATTATAAAGATTCCAACTGAAGTCAATGATGACTTCACACCACCAGAGCAAGACTTTAGTGATTGGAAATCATTCTTAAAACTCCACAAAGACCTTGAACAACAATTTCCTTTAATTCATAATCAGTTAAAGGTTGAAAAAATTAATAAGATTGGTCTAGTTATCACATATCAAGGTTCTAACCCATCATTGAAACCAATCTTACTGACTGCTCATCAAGATGTCGTCCCCGTTGATCCAGAAACCAATAATCAATGGACATATCCCGCATTTTCAGGTCATTTTGATGGGAAATACGTCTGGGGTCGTGGTTCATCAGATACCAAATCTTTATTAATTGGAATCTTTGAAACTTTTGAATTATTGTTAAAAGATGGGTATGTTCCTAAAAGAACAATTATTTTAGCAAGTGGATATGATGAAGAAACAATAGGTATGTATGACGGTGCTAATTATAATTTCAAAATATCTTGAATCTCAATATGGGTTTAGAAATTTCTATATCTTAATAGATGAAGGTGATTCACTCATTGATTTCAATGAAAACACATTGATTGCCTCTCCAGGAGTTGCAGAAAAGGGATATATTGACATATATATTGAATTGAGAGTCAAGGGTGGTCATTCTTCAAATCCTCAAGATCATACAGGAATTGGTATAATGGGAGAATTAACAACATTGATTGAAAAAAATCAATATGATGCACAATTAGTTGATGAGAATCCAATATTAGATTATTTAAGAACCATTGGTGAAAATTCCAACGATTTTAGTAAACAGTTTAAGAATGATTTGATCAAAGCCAGATATGATTTAAAATCAAGGGAAAGAGTGTTATCATATTATAAAAATTCCAATGAATTTAAATATTCATTTAAGACTTCTCAAGCTATTGATACTATAACAGGTGGTGTGAAAATTAATGCATTACCAGAAGTGTTGAAATTAGGTATAAATCATAGATTAATTCATGGTACCACAACTGAAGATATAATTTCCAAAATTTCAAAAGATGTTTCTCAAATCTCCAAAATTCATAATTTAAACGTATATTTATCCAATGGAACAAACATCATTACTGAAGATTCCAATGTTGGAAATTTTAACATCTCTTGGATTCAGCCATTGAATCCATCTCCTGTGTCAAAGACTGAGGGTAAAACATGGGAAATTTTCACAGGTTCAATCAAACATACATTTGAAGACATTGTTACAAATAAAACAGTTGAAATCGTACCAACTTTAACGAGGGGATATACTGATGCTTCAAGATATACTAGATTGACTGATAATGTGTATAGATTTATTGGAGCTATTAAGACTGAAAATGGGAATGCTCATGCAATTGATGAACATTATGAATTTGATTTACATTTACAATCAATTGTGTTTTTATATGATTTTATTATGAATGTCAATGAATATGATTCATAATTAAATAAATAATCTCTATTTTGTCTACAATTAGTAATAAATGGATAATTGAATTCACTATATTGGGGTTTAGATTAAGTCATCGAATTTTTTTAAAATTTCATCAACACTAGTAGATGATTCAATTGAACCATCTTTAAACCCATTAATTAAAACAGTTGGGGTAACATGGACACCATTTTGTCTACCAACTTTAGTAAAATATTTTAAATCATTGGTTGTTGAATTCCCAGAATTAGCAGCAACATCGCCCTTTTTAACGATTTTCAAACGATTTAAAAATTCATCTTTAGTGAATTTATAGTCCGATGAGCCATTAATGATTTCATCATAGACCAATTCATAAGTTTGATGTCTTGACAATTCAAAAGTTTCAGTATCAAGAAATTTCTCAATTCCTTTAAATAAATCATATGAAAATTTCAAGAAAATTTCAGGTTGTAATGAACCAACAGCTAATGAAGATTCATGTAATAAACTAGAGACAGGATGCCATAATTGAGCATAGTTTCTGAATACAACTTTGATTTTATCATCATATTTGGATGATAATAATGGGAAGATGTTTTCATACCATTTGATGTATAATCTAGCACTGTAAATACAGGCATAGTCAACATAAATCTCAACGGTGTGGGATTCCTTGATTGCTGATTGTGGAGTGATGTGGGACTTGTAGAATTTTGGATGGATTGACATTGTGATTCAATTGAGTATAGTGAAGAGATGAATTATTGCTAACTTTGGTGGATTTTTTGTGGCTTTTATACTTTATAGTTTTGTGTCAATTCTTACTCGGTCGTAGATTCCGAATGCAGTAATACTATTGGCCGGCAGTACCTCCACTTTCCAGTGCCTACACCAGCTAGGGCCTAAATTCACCGGAAATAGGAATTAATCCGAAATTTGAACCGATGAGCACTTGAGAATATTCACTGAATTTTCACTTCAATCTCACCATGATGGACACAAAACTCGAACAGGCTGAAGACGATTATCGTTGCTCTCCTTCTAATGACGAGATCTGTTAAGTTTTATTTAACACCACCTCAATTGCTAGATCTTTGTCAAGAGTAGATAATGGATAATAAAACCCATATGTGTCAATGAGTCATGAGTCATGAGTCATGACTAGCACAAACATTAACAGGAGACCACACCACGCCATAACACACTATCAATTACACTGTTACTACTGATGCTTGTGAGGAAGTCCAACGCGAGATCCACTTCACCAAGAAGGAAACCGATATTTGTAAAGTCCATCAAAGTTGTGATTTAGCTAATTTATCAGGTTTATATTGGGATGGGGTTTATCAAGATTATCATCGTTATTCAAATTAAGAGACATTTTATATCTATTAAAAAAAACTTGATGTTTAATTCCTTCAAAAGGTTGGGAAACTGGTGAATTTGGTGGATATGGTTTAAGCTTAACAACGAGGATGGAGAGTTGATGATCCTGCAGTTTATAGATCAAGTAAAAAGACAATCTTTTGGTTAATACCCAGGCAAGTTAGAATAAAATGACTTTGATGATTAAAGAACCTTCAGTTTTGAAGTTTAGTAAATATGTCAGTTTTATACAAAGGGAAGCAGATGGGATATATCTGCACGATAGTATATCAAACAAAATGATGAGGAGGAGGAGGAGGAGGAAGAATAATGAATAAACAAATATGTCAGAATTGTATATAAAAATACCAGATATTGCCTGGTATAGTATTTTAGTAATGTATTAGAAGTTAGTGATATTATAATTTAAACACGTATTTTATATAATATTCACCAATATTTAGTCAATAGTTGAGTGCTTAGCACCCACGCTCTTAACTTCAAGAGATTCGATTAAGAGATACAAATTGACCAATAATTTGCATTTAAAGGCAAAGTAAAAAACTGTAAGTAGGAAAAAATGGCAGTTAAATGGAGAAAGTTAGTGTCTGGAGCAGATTAATGAGAAGATAAAAAAAAAAATTAACCTTGTACCTCACTAGATGGGCAATACCGATGGAATCCTGAAAAATTCTTGAATAATATAAATTTATATTCTCATGAGTACTTTTTCGTTTCTCCATTTCATTTTTGTGTCATTTTGATATAATAAATTATGTCACAAAACTTATTTATTTAAATTTTTTTACTTAGTTATCTCAATACCTGATATCAATGATCCCAAGGTTATTTGGATTCAACCCTGTTGGAATCGTTATAAAAAGGTCGCTTAGCAATGGTCATCCAAAGAAACTTGATTTTCCAGATATTGATAAGTGGATTAGAAAACCAATTGATGAGCTCAGTTTTAAAAGCATCTTTGGAGAATCAAACAACATCGACATTGAATCAAAATCCAAAAAAGAAGCTGGTGAAGATTTTAAAGAGCTTTATTATCAATATTGAAATAAAGTGTCTCAAGAGAAAGCTGCGTCTTATCATCACTTCTAAAAAAATTGATTGCGAATGCAATAATTCTATCAGTACCTCAAAACCTAAAGAAAGAGTCTTAATGAGCAACTGTTTCAGTTTGGAAGCATTGGAAATAAAGTTAGTGAATGAATTTGATGGTGAAGAAATAAAAAAGACGATATCATGTTGTAATAGTTATGATTTAGAAGTACTCATTGATTATAATAAAGAAATGAAGTCCGGGAATTCGGATTAATCGGATTTATAGATATCTCTAGAAAGACTGATTTGATATTGAATAGAAGATTCCAGAAAGAATGTTTGGTACAATAGCCACCCTGGAAAACTATATAAGGAGATGAATTCCTTATATGAGCCGCTGTATATATTTGTATAATTAATCAAATTTGCTATAAATTATACTAGTAGTTTGTTACTACTTATTGTGAGTTTATCACCACCGAAGCTCGACAGCTTCCATCATTGGTACTACAATTAGAGTCGTTTTTGGGACCAGATTACTACATATCAAGCATTATGAGAGCGGGTCCAATAGATAAACTCACTAGAGAAGACTATAATTTTGCTGCTGAGAATGCCTTTCATCAATTCACAAGCTTATTCTGTCGCTTAGGAAAATTAGAACTGATATTGGCAAATGATTATGTTGAAAGAATGTTAACACCATTGGCTTACTTCATACAAGGAAGTAGTTACTTCTCAGGTTACCATATTCATTCACGTTTACAAATACCTATTAATATGAGCTGGATGGTTAATGAGGCTTTAAATGAAAGTGAGGCGAAAAGCTTACAACAGGCAATTATCCCAGATATCATATTTGAAATGAAGACTAACGATTTCACCAATGTCAACACTAGATATTTCCCAATTGAATTCAAAAGAAATATAATTAAAAGAGGTCTTGAGTTATCCGAAGACAATATAATTGATTATGCTCTCAAACAATCTGTAATTCAAACGATCTTTAGTGGTTTTGGTGTTGGTATTTTAACAGATTCAAAAAATTCATTATTTTATGAAATTAATTCTTTCAATCATAATAACAATACTGTTGGATTGTGCTACAAGCTAATTAGTAGTTCTGATTTAGGTGAATTTAGTGAATCAAAAATCTTGTTATTCTTTGCAAAGAAACTTTTTGATGGTGATTCAAAAGCCCGTAGAGAGATATGCTTACAAATTATCAAAAAGATCAAGAGAACAGAGGAAGAACAGAAAGTAATTTCTGATGCTGCTCACAGAAAAGTTACCAATCCAAGGATTCCAGAATCTAGTGTTTACAAATTATTTTTATCATCGAAAAGCATTCAAAAGTTAGAAGACCAACAGAATTGGTACGATAAAGAGTTTCCATTCCAAGAATATCAATTTAATGAAAATGATTTAGTTGATGCAAAATTCTTTAGAATCACAGACAATAAAGAAGAATTAATCCCATCGATCAGTCAAGATTTATTCTCCAAGTCCAAACAATTATCCATAACCATCTATGATAAAATTATAAATGGTACCTATGAAATAGAAGAGGAAGAAGATCCATTTGAATTGGAAAATGATTTTGACTTTAACGAACAAAGAAAGGTTGTATCATTGGTTCAATCATCAAGATTAGGCCCAAGAAATCCCTACCTGTTAAGTGGATTCATTGAAATAATGACAAGTGATGGTTACATTGTAAGTGCTGGGAGTTTCTTCATGACTATTGGGAATGAAAAACCATTTGAGTTGCAAGCGTTTCAAGTTCCTAAGGTAAATGAACAAGTTGAACTTTACAGTTCCATTGGACTGAAATTTAGGAGGTCACCAATAACTGAAACTGAAAGTATTGTACTTACAAATGATGGTGAGATTTGTCTGAAACCACATGTTCTGGACCATTCTATCAGAGATGTTTAGTATCTGATTACTTTATCAGCTATATATGTACCGCTTTCAATAACATGATATTTTTATTTCAAAAAGTCGTAATATCAAAAATCTGTCCGTTAAGTATTGATTTATTCAAGAGTACTGATCACTTGTTGTTTGATGGGAAGAGCAGTACTTGGGAGACTAAACGTCTTCTGTAGAATGTACTGGAAGCAAAAGATTGAAAGATTTTGGAAAGAAGTATAACTCAAATTATCACTGTGACAAAAATTGTTGAAGATGTTGAAGAACATTCTAGAAAACCGGAATATTGTTGAAGTAAAGGTTTAGAATCTGTAGCTACTATACAAATGGAACATTCCAGAATGTCCAGTTACGTGTATAAAAGGAGAGAGGATCTCCTAAGTAGATTGTTTAGTGTAGTTGAACAAATAAGCTTAATCATGATTGATAGTAGGATATCGAGTTTACAACAGGTTATGAGCAGCGCAGGAGGCGAACTGTTTAATTGGGTACATCCAAAGTTAGCCTCCAAAAGTGATTATTCGTTATGGGAAAGCAATATCCGCTCCAAGTTATTGATCAAAGGTGAAGGTTTATTGGATTACTTTGAGTCTGGTGAAGTTGG
>PPNI02000073.1:0-38973 GCA_003707195.2 Phaffomyces antillensis
AAATCTTCGTCAAAACCTTAACCGGTAAAACTATTACTTTAGAAGTTGAATCATCAGACACCATTGACAATGTTAAATCAAAAATTCAAGACAAGGAAGGTATTCCACCTGATCAACAAAGACTTATCTTTGCTGGTAAACAATTAGAAGACGGTAGAACTTTATCTGATTACAATATTCAAAAGGAATCCACTTTGCATTTAGTCTTGAGATTAAGAGGTGGTCAATAAATCTTATACGGGTGAAAAGACTTTGTTGATGTTTTTTATTTTATTACGAGAAACGATTATTTTTATTTAATGAATCCAATATTTTTCTACAAATTGCTTCCAAGTTTCTACTTTTTTTTCAACAATTATCTACTTTTTTTGTATATTTTTTATATACTTTTTTGAGGTTTTTTTATTTAGATCTAAAAGTGTTAATATCTGTTTGATCTTTTAACCAACTGTAGATACGTTACTAAGACAAAGAATTTGATATTTCGCTTAAAACGATTGTGGATTTTTCAATTTCTTTCAGTTCGATAAGTTCTGTCTTGACAATATCTGTTAGTTTCTCTGACTTCAACTCAATCAATGATTTACCAACTCTAACAGTTTGAACTTTAACATTTTCCACATCTTCATCTCTCATGTTATTCTTGATTATGATTCTGAAACAATCAATTAATTTATTGATAATTTCACTGTCGATTTCGGTAGCTTTGCTTAACGCTTTAACAAGTTTGGTTAAACTATCAACAATCAAAATTTGTGATCTCCAAGTTGGAATATAAACAACAGGTTGAAAAGTCTTGATCAAAGCATCTAAGATAAAGTATAAGATCTTAATATGGAAAGTTCCATCAGCATACACTTGGAATGAAGTGGTCAAACTAGAAAGAGCACTAATTCGTTCAGCTTCTCTAGTTAGATTCTTTTTAGTGGCTTTCAAATTAACAGTTTTTTCTTTCTGTTTGTTAACTTTATCAGTATCTTCATCTTCTTCATCTTCACTTTCATAATAGTCTTCTGATAAGATTTTTTCAAAAATTTCTAACTCAGAGTCATATAATTTCACATTTGGAAATTCGCTGATATATGCACTTAATGAAATTATAGCATGTTTCTGATATTCTTTATTCTTTCTTTTAGCTTCCACAATAACGATATTATTTATCTTTTCCAATAACTCAGGTCTTGAAATGATATATTTTTTAGAATTTATTGATAACGAAACTAATGCAGCTAAAACATCTTCTTTACCAGACCATGATCTACCTTGAGATGCATCAATTAAAATTTGAAACAATTCTTCTGAAACTTTTTCACTTATTGAACTACTATCAATGACATTACAAGCTTTTGCAATACTTTTAGCAACCACTTGTCTAATGAAAAAATTTTGAGAGTTGATGTTTCTTTTAACTAAATCACAAATTTCATGAATGTATAACCTGATGGCAGCATTACCTGAAGTATTTTCACACCATTCATTATTGAAAGTATTAGCAACTTCTTTAACTGGGTCATTTTTACCAATGAAAGATAATGGTAAGAAAGCAGCGCCAACTGAAGCAAATCTATCACCTGAATATTTTGAAACTGATTCAGATGCAACACTTGCAATCAATCTAAATTTCTCATCTTCTGATTCAAAATACATTTTCTCAATTTTTTTGGAGTATTTGATAACTGAATCAATTTCACAAACTCGACAAACATATCCTGCTGCTGTGGCAAATGAAGATGACACGGTGTTGTTCCTATCCTTCAACTGTGATGTACAAATAGTTAATAACTGTTCTCCATATGGTTTGATTAATTGTAGATGTCTGACTATCAAAGTAACAATAACTCTTGAAGCGGCTGCTTTTGAAGGTAATCCAACTGATTTTTTAACTGATGACTGTAGTTTATTAATGACATCTTGAGCGATATCTTCATCAATTAAATCAATTAATTTTTCTAATGCATTCATCATTGGTGATGAACCTATACTTTGAATTCTTTTAGCATCTATATCATCATGTTTTAATTTATATTTATCCGCATTTAACGCTAAATAATTAATTATTTGAGGCTCTAAAGTTGACATCAATAAGATGAATTGATCAATTAATTCTGCAATGAATGGTTTGATTGCTTTACCTGATTTCTTAACAAGATTCAAAATCGTTTCTAGTGCAAAATTTCTAACATCTTCAGCATCACTTAAAATACCTTTATTACCTAATAAGAATGGAATTAGTTGAGCCAGTACTTCTTTTGCTCTAACTTCAGAAGATCCTGATTCAACGTTAATACTATTGACTAAACTTTGTGATAAACTTCTTGTTAATGACCCGCCTGCTTTTCTAACACTTTCTTTAATGTCATCAATTGCCCTGAATCCCATGGTCCAAATTTCTTCCATTTGATCTTTATAATTTTCAGTTTGTAATGTTTGTAATAAATCTGTTAGACCAACAGTACTTGCTTCCCTTACTCTCCATTCTTTATTACCCATTCCTGTTAATAATTCTTTCAAGATCTGTTTATGGTATTTATCTAAAGTTTTGGAAGAATCTTGAACAATTGTAGACCAAATGTCATTCATTGATCTTGCAACAGATGGATTTGGATCATACCTGTATCTGTATAACTTTGGAATCAACCTGTTAGATAATGAAGAATTTTCAAACAATAACTTATCTAGACTTGATTTTGATAAAATACTACCTAATCCAAATGCAATACCTTTTCTGGAAGTCCATAATGCTGAAGATTTAGCTAATGACATGAATTTATAAACTAATGAAGGATCACCAACTTCTGATGCAAGATTCAAAATATCTTTATATGTAGAAATTGAACCATCATCTGTTTTTAAAACCCCTGGTTCAAATAATTGAGTTTCTTCATCAATTGAACCTGAAGATAATTTTGATGATGCAGTTGAATCAGTGAATGATTTTAATAATGATTTGACTAAGGTTTCTTTCAAATCTGAGTCACCTAAATTATAAATCAAACTTAAACCTCTTGCTGCACCTTCTTGCACTAGTTCATCTCTATCAGCTAAGAATCTCATAAACGTAACATGAATCAAACTTGAATTATCAATGATGAAAGGTAAATCCCCACAATATTGAACTAATGATAATAACCAGATACAACCCGCTTTACGTAAAGCTGGTTTGGTATTTGATGCAGCCTTCAATACTTGGTTTAGAAGTATCACTGATCTACTACTTCTTGGGGCAACACGAACAGAATAATCATTATTTTGGATGTCGATAGCTTGTTTCAAGAATTTTGAATTCCAACCAGTTGCTAAAATTGAAAAAGCTTCACCTGAAGTGAATAAAGCTTCAACTTGTTTAGTGTTATAAGTTTCATAAATAATTGACTCGTATTCCGTCAATTCTTCACTGATTGATTCTTCTTCGGATAAAGATAATAAAGCTAGTGTTATGGTTGATCTTTCGTCTAATTTTTTAACTTTTGGTTTCAAACCTTCAACAATATCTTTTTTAAATGAGTCAATTTCACTGGTTGAAAAATCAGGACCAAAAGCACCATATTTAGCTAGTTCTTGAATACCAACAACAGCGGCTTCACTTTGTTTTAAATCATTTGATTTCAAAGATTCAACTAATGAAGAGTATAATTTATTCAACGTTTCAACTGAAATTAGATTCTCACGATGACGATAAATTAATCTTGATGCTAAGTAACATAATGTTATCAACTTACCATTATTAAAAACTTTTTTAGTTTCTGTGGATGTAATAGAATTTAAAAAAGTCATGAAAAGTTCATTGATCGAGGCATCAGGATAGGAAGGATGTGAAGCAATTATACCAATTGATTTAGCAGAGTATTGAATAACGTCATCTCTCAAAGTGTCACCATTTTCAATAATGCTGATTAACTTTGGGATAGCCGGAATTAAAATTTCAATTGACTTTGATGAAGCCAATGAAATCAATTTAGTGAAAATTTTACCAAATATAGGATTATATAAAGTATTGGAGATAGTGTTTTCTTTACCGTTTGATGTGAACTCATTTAATAAGATTTCTAAAAATTCATCAAATTTCAAAAGATCTTTTAAATGATCTTTAGTTAATGCAATCACTAACGGATCAAACTCTAGACCTTTTTCTAATCTAGTTATCCATTCACTATCCTGTACAACAACTGTTGATTTGCCATTGATAGATTCAGTGACTAAAGTTCTCAGAACAAATTCAACTGCTGTTTTGAAAGATGTTTTCAAAGTTGCATTACTTCTATCTTTAGAATATTCAATGGATTCTAATAAAACAACAATCATCGATGAAAAGCTTGGAAACTCAATAACAGTACCCACACCTAATAATTCTGAAGATGATTTGAATTCTTTTGTGTTTGAAGACACTAAAATATTGAACCAATAAGGATGTAACCCCTTTTGAGCCTCTTCAATGACATCTGATCTATTTATAGTGGAAGTACCCAGAACATTTAGAAGTCTTGCATAAGCATCGTTAAAAGGAAATGCAGTATTAACGTATTTTAATGCTGTGTATCTAACTGCATGAATTGATTCTTTATCCTCTTTAGGAAAATCATCATTTTGTAAATACTTGGTTAGTAATTTCTTTAACTGTGGTTTAACAGCTTCTGGTAATTCCGGTAAATGGATGATTAAACCACCTAAAGCTTCTTGGATAGCTGATCTGACTTCATGAACATCGCCAACTAAAGAATCGAATAAAAATTCAATGAATGATAGATCTTTGAATAAACTTGCATCATTTTTCAAGATTTCTGCTAGTGCTTCATATTCTAATCTTCTATGATTGATTTCAGATTGATAGTTAGTACCTTGAGCAACTTGGAATTTTGGCCAACCTTCAGAATGTAAATTATTTCTTAACTGTGAAGCAATATTTACTGAATAATCACTTGAAACTAAAGCAGATGCATTATTCCTTGCAACCCATTGAATAAATTGAATTGTTGCTGATTTTAATTTAGGAAATCTTGAAGAGTTTAATCCAATTGATGTCATTATTGGAATCTTTGAAGACTTAGTGGCAATTTTACTACCGATTAAAACGGTTAGGAATCTTTCTTGTAATTGTGGTTTAACAGGTGATCTTGGAGCGTCTTTATCGCCTGTAAATAATGAAATCAAATGATTAACTAGTTTTTCATTTTCAAAGGGTGTTGCAATTTTACGGAGTAAACTTGCTGATGCATTTGATACTTTATCGGTTGAATCAATTGACCCAATCAATAACAATGGATAGATCTTTTCGTTTTCTAATAATGAGAAAAAGGAAGCAACATTGATCTTTACAGCAGCTAAATCTTCCTTTTTATAAGAAACACCAGCATCATAAGTTAAATAACTAACATCAATTGCAGTTAAACCAGGACATGTGTAACCCCTTGGAATAACTCCATCATTGTTAGTGACTGGAACTAATAAGAATAGTTTCTCAAATTTATCAATGATATATGATTCATCTTCATCTTTGATAGATAATTCGTCTTTCAATGTTTGATAATCATCAGTTCCACGATCTGGAGTCTTCCAATCTTTCAACAACTTGATGAAAACATGAAACAATCTAGCTCCAATACTTCCTGTAAATTTATGGATCCCATCCAACACTTCAGTGATCAATTCCTTTCTTTCATTGTAATCTAATCTATCAATACCTTTAGAAACGAACAATAAAGAGTATAGTTGAACAGAAGATGGATCTGAAGAATCTTTTGAGATTTGGGGATTTTTAGCCTGTTGTAATAGCTTCAGCACTGGTAATTTCAAAGATTTGGCGCTATTAATTCTAGGTATTATATTTTGAATAAATTTCAAGATTTGTTGACGGACAGTTGCATGTTGTGAAGCTAGTTTCAATAACAATGGTGCTAAATAAATGTCTAGTGAAGATTGTAGTTTGACATCGGTATCCGCTAAGGCAATACGTAGTTCCACTTTATTGATCAATGACAGTTCAGATTCAGCCATTTGAGATGGGGTGAGTGGGTTAAATATGGAGAATTGGTGATTTTGTGTATGTTTATCTTTTATGTAGTGGCAATAAATATTTACAATCTCGGATTTCTTTACATTTTTTAATACAAGATTGAAGAGGCTACAATTAGCATCAAAAATTCATCTCCATTATTTAAATATTGTGTATTTCTATATTTTCAGTTTACTCCTCACTCTCACTCCGTTGTAGATTCCATGCTGTGGACAATTATAACACTCACATTCAGTAGGATCACAACCACAGTCATGCGCATTTGATTCACTGTCTAGTGATATCCCAGAATCACTCACACTTGGAGCAACGTCAAATAAACCATTGAGTTCAAACACTCTAACACCGTCTTTCAGTCTAACACCATTTGAAATTCCGTGTTTCAAACAATTGTAACATACACATTCATCGTCAGCACAAGAACAATCTTCCAGCATTTCCTGTATCAATAATTCGTCTATAGTTTCAAAATTTATCAGTTGATCAGCACGTAAACTCAACGTCCCATTTGGCGTCATCACTTCAGGTGATGCTTCCCTTTCATGATTCTCACTTTTTGATGGATTTGAATTATTATTATCTATTAGAATTTGATCATAACTTCTTGGTGAAGCAACTGATCCATTACCCATAACACCTCTTTCGTGTATGAACTCACTGGGTGTAGAGCCTGTAGTTGAAGAGTCTAAAATCCCATATTCTCTTAATTCTTCATTAGTTCTATGAATTAAACAACCTGGGCATGCACAAGTTGGACCACAATCACATTCATCTGCACAACCTTCTCCAAGAAACATATCAAAAGATAATGATTCATGCGGTACTTCTTGTTTAAGATCATTTGGAAATTGTTGTGTGTCTGGTTGTTGTTGATATTGACCTTCTAAATTAGTGTTGTTATTAATGCTGATGTTGTTGTTATATTGTAGATTGTTATTTTGTAGTGGGATTTGATTGTATTGATCTTGATCTTGATCCATCTTATAAAAACCATTCAATATGTTCCCAAATAAATTATTGTTACGTTCAAATTGATTGTATTGGAATTGAGCTGAATTATTTATATTTGAATCAAAAGTAATTGGATGTTGATTGATTTTATTACTATCAAAAGCGACTTCATTGACTTTCAAAGTCTTGAACGCTTTTAATCTTGAATGTGAACTATCTGATTCAGATTTCATGTTATTTATATTTTTCGGTTTCTTATTGTTTAGATTGTTTGATAATTTGAAAGTACTAGTGGCTGAACCTTTATATGGACCAACAAAATCTAAATTACCATCAATAACATCAACGAATTGTCTCTTTGATGCTTTCAATAAGATCACACCATTACTTGAGCATCTACACGACACTGCTGACTGACCTGGACATCTACAAGTTGATTTTTGATTTGTAGTTTTCTCTGGTGCTGTTGCTGATTTAGATGAACAACAAGATTTCTTAGTAACAGTTTCTTTTGGTTTTGATGAACAACAGGATTTTGTGGTGTCTATCACTGTTGATTTAGTTGAACAAGAAGGTATTATACTTATCTTTGAATCTTTGACTGATGGATTTTTCTTATCTAAGTCTGAAGAATCTGCAATATTAACTTGGTCTCTAGTCATTACTATTTCGGATTCAGTAACGGCAATTCTATGTGTTTGGTTTAAAGATGGTCTACCACGACTTCTAACTTGAACTAGTGGTCTTTGTGAATGTTTGCAAGTGGAGGATCTATGACCTCTTATACATTGAACACAGGCGTATTTCTCACCATCCACTAGGATCATTTATGTAAAATTTTAATGTATGAGACTAGGATTATTGATTGATGATATTTTCATTTGAGAGTCTTTAAAGACTTTAATATTATTGATTAGTAGGTGAAGATAAGTATCTAGTGAATAAATGAATGGAACAATTGATCGATATAACCAAAATTATTACTAAAACTCATCGTTTCAATCAATAAAATTTGTACTCTTCTATCTAAAGTAAGTATTGATAAAAAAATGAGCAAATATTTCCACATTTGGTGCGAAGTTGACGGCAGTTCGAATCTGGCAAAACTCGCTTTTTTTCAATTCTGGCAATTTATTGATAAACAACCCGAGTCAGAATGGGAGTCAAGATGACTCAAGAAGGAGTCAGGAGTACCAACCAGTCTCTGAGTCATATAGCTAATGGAGATCTCTTGACTCCGAACGTGGCAGTAACTCTTTGTTTTTTAATAATCATGTTACATAACCAGAGTGATGAGGATACTATAAAAGTTACCTCAAATCCGTTCATTCTTTGCCATTGTTGTGTTACTCTTTTCTCACTCATTCATTCATAATGAAGGATACTTACTCTGAAAAGGTTGAGGAGACTGTCTCTTCCTCAAATAAGATCACTCCATGGAAATTCTTTCAAAAATGGTCTCAAAAGTTGGATAATCTGGGTGTTGAAACTAGAGGTATTGAAAGAATACAACCATATGAAAGATCACAAAGTAAAACGAAAATATTCTTATCCGTTATTGGTTTTTGGATCGCTGCTGCTGGTGGTTTATCATCAATGTCAACCTTCACCTTATCATCAACTGTCTTTGGATTGACTTTCAAAGAATCAATGAAATACGGTTTACCTGCACACTTGATAGGGTGTGGTATTGCCGGGTATTGTGCCACTATGGGTCCTAAATCAGGATGTAGACAAATGGTCACTGCTAGATATTTATTCGGTTGGTGGTTTGTCAAATTTGTAGCCATGATTGGTTGTATTGGTGTTCTAGGTTGGAGTGTAGTTAATTGTGTTGTTGGTGGACAAATACTATCAAGCGTTTCCAATGAAAAAGTCCCATTACCTATTGGGATTTTAATTGTTGCACTTTCAAGTTTTTTAGTCTCAATCTTTGGTATTAAACAATTATTAAGAGTTGAAAAATTCATTTCAATCCCAGTTATGATTTCATTTACATTATTGTACATTTGTTCATCAAACAAATTCTATCTATTGAATGAATTCACTAATACTGATGTTGTCCCATCCACTTTGACCGGTCATATTTTATCATTTTTTGGGTTATGTTATTCTTTAACAGCAACTTGGGGCACAATTACTTCAGATTATTATATTTTGTTTCCTGAGTCAACTCCATCTTATCAAGTCTTCTTATTAACATTTTTTGGTATTGGTATTCCAACTACTTTTGTTGCGGTATTAGGTTCAATATTAAGTTCTTTAGCAATGTCTGATGAATCATATTCATTAGCGGACTCAAGATTTGGAATGGGTGGTTTATTAGTTGAAGGATTTGCAAGATGGAATGGATTTGGTAAATTTTGTGCTATTGTTTTATTATTAAGTTTGATTGCTAACAATATTGTTAATACTTATTCTGCAGCTTTTTCAATTCAGTTAACTGGTGTTTGGTTAGCTAGAATTCCAAGATGGGTTTGGGCAATTATCATAACTGCTGTTTATTTATTATGTGCATTAGTTGGTAGAAATGAATTCAGTGCCATATTAGGTAATTTCTTACCAATGATTGGGTATTGGATTTCAATGTATTTTATTATGTTATTGGAAGAGAATTTGATATTCAGAACATATTTCATAAATCTATATAAGAAGGAGTTCCCACAAGGTATTTCTGAAGAGTCATATCCCTCAAATTCATCTAATATCATCAATAAGATTCCATTAGGTCTGAGAAGTAAAAGACAAAATTATAATTGGGATTCATGGAACGATTATGAAATTTTAACTCATGGCTATGCTTCAATGTTCGCTTTTTTAGTAGGTGTTGTTGGTGCAGTTATTGGTATGTCACAAGCTTATTACATTGGACCAATTGCTAAAAAGATTGGTGAATATGGTGGGGATATTGGTATGTGGTTATCTATGGGCTTTAGTGGTGTGGTGTATCCAATCGCTAGATATGTGGAATTAAAGAAATTTGGTCGTTGATGTTAAGAACAATTGAAATTCGATATTGTATATTGCTATGTTAATAATAAATAAATAATAAATAAATAAGTAGAGTAATAAATAAATAAGTAAAAAGTAATAAATAAGAGACTACAAAATCAGATATCGGTTCTAGTCACAGTTCTAACATCAAAAGCTTCATCTGCAAATAATGTTGTTTTCTCACCTTCAGGTTCACAAGACTTTCTTTTCCCTCCAAATGGACCTGGTTTACCCTTTCCTTTTCTAACATCATCAAGGACTTGAATAATAGAATCTTTATCTAAATCCTCATAATAAATGTTATTAATTTCAGCAACTGGAGCATTAGTACATGCACCTGAGCATTCCAATTCTTCTAAACTGAAGAATCCATCATTATTCTTCTCTTTCATGTATTGTTTAGCAGATTTGTAAACTTCGTCTGCATCTCTCAATTGACAACTGATATTAGTACAAATACCAACATGAACTTTCCCAATTGGCTCTCTTTTAAACATGGTATAGAAAGAAGCAACCTCATAGACTCTCATTGGTGGGACTTCCACAATTCTGGCTACTTCATCCATGACACTGATTGAACAAAATCCATATTGAGCTTGACCTAATCCCAACAAAGGCATGATAGCAGCTTTCTTATACTGTGGGGGATACTTTGATAAGATTTCCTCGACTTTGTTCAAATCGTTGAAACTGAATTTGATTTGCTGGTTGTTGATCTTGGAGTTTCTGTGGATCCCATCAATGTGATGGAATCTCACTGGTTTCAATTGGTTGAATCTGATGGCGAATTTGAACATTTTTGTGCTGTGTTTTGTAAAGACTTACATAAAAGGGGATCCTGCATTTTTTGTTTGAACGAGACACATAAAAATTTATTTTTGCTACCTTCATAAGACTATCTCAATTACTTTCCTCAAATTCTTGTTGAACTCATTTTATTTGAGCTCATCTTCTACTCAAAACTGATTCCAAAGCTTTACTTCCGGGCTTCCATTGCTCCTAAACTCATCTGCAATTTTCACACTGACAGCTATTATCATATCATCATAGCATCTATAATGTCCAAATATACAATTATAACCCAGCTGAGAGACTCAATCTCAGAAAATGAACAAACAGATGATGCTTTGTTCACTGAATTGAGTAAAAAGGCTCTAGATACTTCGTTTCTTGACAGATTTGACACGGCACAGTTCCAAGTTCTTATGAATGACATTTTTTTACAATTGACTGATTTACCACGACAATTGATTTGTATCAGACTAATTGCAAACACATTATTAACCAATGAGAACCTTAGAAGTTCAAGCGATCCAGAATTGCTGGAAAGTTATCGCAAATTACTTCCATCTTTGGCAAAAATCTTGAAAAATGTTAATGAACATGAATATAAAGACCATTTACCTATTTTCAGATTGATCTTTTTATTAACTCATAACTCAACAATAATTCATGATTTGAAAACTCTAATAATTACGATTTCTCAAAAATTGTTGAATTTCATATGTTTATCAAGCTCAACTACAAATGATTTAAATATATTAATAATTGAAACTTTGAAAATTCTATACTCTTATATTCATCAAACTAGTGATATATCTGATTTAGAATCAAGTTATGTTCTTTCATTCAATAAATTTCAATTACTTTACTCCAAAGAAACTGATCAAATCTATGATGATATCCTACAACATTTTGGCAATGTTTTAATCACAATAAATCAAGAATTACTAGCAACTTACATGATTAACATGCATCAATTTGTGAAGAATGAAGTATTTTACCTAAATAAGATCACTTCAAATCCGGATTCAATTACTAAACTCAATGTTTTAACAAATTCTTTAATGGCAGCACAAATCTCAATTGATATTGACTCAAAAATGGATGAAAATAAAAATTATATTAAAAATCATCTGAAAGTTGATCAATTAGAATCATTATCTTTACTTGATCCCAATTTCCTCGTTGTTTTAGGTCAATTAAAATCTCGTTTAAATGAAGGTGATGATGACGATGATTATACTACAGATTTAAATCATGATTTATCAAACTCCTCATTGAATGCGTTTAATAGGGATAAATCGAATAGTTCATTGGATGGATTTAGTAAGATTATTTCAAATGCTGTTAACTCATCAAAAGTGGATGATAAAGATGCATTACCTAGATTTGAAGATTTGACAATAGAAGAACAAGATAGGGAATTGGACGAAATTAATGAAATCTTTGATAAGATTGAAAAAAATGGGATATTCAAGCTACAAATGAAGTGAATTCATTGAAAAAATATTTCTTATAGCCTTCAAAATTAATAGCTGGATCATGAACAAATTGATGAATATTGAATGAAATCTAAATTGTAAATATTATATAGTACAAAAATGTTAAAAGAATCATGTGGAGTCCTTCAAAAATTTGACACATTTTTTGTTTTGTATTTCTTTTGTGAGAAATTCGATTCTTGCCGGTTTCGCACATCAAAAAATCAAAGAATTCAATCACTGAAGTAAATCCCAATTCTGTAACTTTCATAACCACTTTCCCAATCAGTTGTATCACAATAGGCACATATCGACTACTCTCTCAACCAACCGTCAGATTGACTGACTCACTTCATAAAATCTCTCCGGTAAATTATCCACACTTACAAATGTTTGTCCTGTGATTGGTCATCTCATTCCTTCCGGTACCGCTTACCGCAACCGGAGCATCACTCATATTATATAAAGAAATTCACCGTCGAGAAAATCGTATAAAGTATCTTAAATACTCTTCAATTTCTTTCTATCTACTTCTTCTGATTTAGATCTTATCACAACACAATGCCATCTATTCCTATCAACCAACCGAAAACTTTATATGATAAAGTCTTTGAAGACCATATTGTTCATAAAGATGAATCAGGTTCCTATTTATTATACATTGATAGACATTTAGTCCATGAAGTCACTTCACCACAAGCTTTTGAAGGTTTAACCAATGCTGGTAGAAAAGTCAGAAGAACTGATTGTACTTTAGCCACAGTTGATCATAACATCCCTACAGAATCAAGAGCCAATTTCGTTTCAACTGCCACTTTTATCAATCAACAAGATTCAAGATTACAAGTTCAAACTTTAGAACAAAATGTTAAAGATTTTGACATTACTTTCTTTGGTATGACTGATGACAGACAAGGGATCGTCCATATTATTGGTCCTGAACAAGGTTTTACATTACCAGGTACCACTGTTGTTTGTGGTGATTCTCACACTTCAACACATGGTGCTTTTGGTTCATTAGCATTTGGTATTGGTACTTCTGAAGTTGAGCATGTTTTAGCTACTCAAACCGTTATTCAAACAAAATCTAAAAATATGAGAATTTTTATTGATGGTGATTTATCTCCAGGTATCACTTCAAAAGATTTAGTCTTACATGTTATTGGTGTTATTGGTACTGCTGGTGGTACTGGTTCAGTTTTAGAATTTGCTGGTAAAGCAATTGAAAACTTATCAATGGAAGCAAGAATGTCTATTTGTAACATGGCTATTGAAGCAGGTGCAAGAGCTGGTATGATTAAACCAGATCAAACGACTTTTGACTATATCAAAGGTAGACCATTAGCTCCAAAAGGTGAAGAATGGGAAAAAGCTGTTGCTTATTGGAAAACATTACATACAGATGAAGGTGCTCATTTCGATCAAGATATTATCATTAAGGCTTCAGATATTATTCCAACTATCACTTGGGGTACTTCACCACAAGATGCTTTACCAATCACCGGTTCAGTTCCAGATCCTTCTAAAATTGATGATCCAATTAAAAAATCAGGTATGGAAAGAGCCTTAAAATATATGGGATTAACACCAAATGTTCCATTTAAAGAAATTCCAATTGATAAAGTCTTTATTGGTTCTTGTACAAATGCAAGAATTGAAGATTTAAGAGCCGCAGCAAGAGTTGTTAAAGGTAAAAAGAAAGCTGCTAACGTTAAAAGATGTTTAGTCGTTCCTGGTTCAGGTTTAGTTAAAAAACAAGCTGAAAAGGAAGGTTTAGATAAAATTTTCAAAGCTGCTGACTTTGAATGGAGAGAAGCTGGTTGCTCAATGTGTTTAGGTATGAACCCTGATATTTTAGATCCAGAGGAACGTTGTGCTTCAACTTCAAACAGAAATTTTGAAGGTAGACAAGGTGCTTTATCAAGAACTCATTTAATGTCTCCTGCAATGGCTGCCGCTGCTGGTGTTACTGGTTATTTCACTGATATTAGAGAATATGAATATCTTGAAACAGATGCTCCAAAAATCTCAATTGAACAAGAATTAGAAGATAAAGCACTACAAGATGCCATTTATGAACATGAAAAAAGACCATTAGAAGAAGGAGAAACTGAAGAAGAAGAAATCAATGATGAATTAAAAGATATCCCACCTTCAGAACATATAGCCAAAGAAACTCCAATCAAAGATTCTACTGGTGCCCCAGCAGCTGCTGGTGGTTCTAAATCAAATGCATTCACTACATTAACTTCAATCACAGCACCATTAGATAGAGCAAACGTTGATACTGATGCGATTATTCCAAAACAATTCTTAAAAACCATTAAAAGAACAGGTTTAAAAAATGGTTTATTTTATGAATCAAGATTTGTTAAAGGTGAAGATGGTAAAGATGTTGAAACTGATTTCGTTTTAAACGTTGAACCATATAGAAATGCTGAAATCTTATTAGTAACTGGTGATAATTTTGGTTGTGGTTCTTCGAGAGAACATGCTCCATGGGCATTAAAAGATTTTGGTATCAAATCAATTATTGCTCCTTCATTTGGTGATATTTTCTATAATAATTCATTCAAGAATTTCTTATTACCAATCAGATTACCACAAGAAGTTATTTTAGAAAAATTGTACAAACATGCTCAAGATGGTTCTAAATTGACTATTGATTTACCAAATCAACAAATTAGAGGTCCAAATGATGAAATCTTAGTCGAACATTTCGATGTTGAACCATTTAGAAAACATTGTTTAATTAATGGTCTTGATGATATTGGTTTAACTTTACAAAAAGAAGAATTCATCAACAAATATGAAGCTATGAGAAGAGATAGATTCTCTTTCTTAGAAGGTGGTTCTCATCTAATTAAACCAATCAAAGGTGCTAAAAAATCTAAATTTGGTTTAAAGACTCCAGAATGGTAAATAGGCTAATTTTATATAATTGTTTTCTTTGTTTTTGTGGTTTAATTTCTGGTTTGGCACTATTTATTTAATACTGTTTTAATATTTATTGATGTTTATTTTTCGAATTTAGTTATCGTAGTATTTATTTACAGTAAATAATCATATTTCAGTTGATTAATTTAGAGTGTGTATTGTCCTGTGCTGTGTGTGCTTCTTTCAAACTTATATTTATTGTGAAGGAATTGAGATATTATTAATCATCAAATCCGAATTATCTGAATTATTTTCAATGGTAAACCCATTTTCATTGGCTAAATGTAATAAACAAATGAAACAAAAACTTGTTGATAATTCTTTTTTACTACCTTCATCATATTTATCTGTGACGTTTTGAACGATATCACTAAATTTAAAAGTTTCGTTATTAATTGGGGTATTTTCATCGGTAGGTTCAATTGGAGGTATTGATTTTCTTGAACTCAATTGTAAATTTAAAGTATCCCAAAGATTATCTTTCAATAATTTGATATCGACTTTTTTAGAAACTCTTGAATAGTTTAAACCATTTGAATTTTGTGAAAATTTATTAATTTGAGAAGATTGAGTAAATGGTTGTAAATTGAGATTATCACCTTCATCATAAACGAAATCATCACCAAATCCTTGATCCCCACCATCATCATGAAAAAAATCTGGATTATTCAGATTTGTATCTGGATCGATTTGGTTCAGTTCAGCATATAATGATTCGTTAATAATATCATCTAGGTGTTTGATCTTTTTAAACGATGAATTGATTAAAGTTTCCTTTTGAAATAAATGAATAAAATTTCTTGTTGTAAAATGTAAATCAATTGGTAAAATATGGGTATCATTCGAATCTTGTTCTTTTTTGGGGAGTTGAATAGTATTTGATTGTTTAAATATTATTGCTTCTTCAGGAAATTCATCAGACAAGAAATCAATAGTGAATCTTTCATGGACTTTTCTTTGTTTTGGTTTATTACTAATATCGTCATCATTATCGTTATTTTCTTCATTATTAGTTGATTTAGTTTGCAGTTTGAGAACTTCTTTCAATTTTCTAACTCTCCAATGATCTGGTCCTGCCCAGCTCTTCTTCAAATTTTGATCAAAATATGCTAACAAGTTTTCATCAGGTATATTACTTATATCACCTTGAAATTCTTCTTCTCCTTCTTCATCTTGTTCATGCAGCACTGAAAATGATTTCCCTTCACTGAAAAGTTCCCTTATCGTATTACCATAATGATCACTATCATCTTCATCATCGAAGAAAATGGAACTTTTATTACCTGGATATTTGGAAAGGTTTCCATCTTCTTCAGTAGGTACTTCATCAGCACCTCCTCCAAATGAAAAATCGAACCCAAGCTCATCATCATTAAAGACGGTGTTTTGAACTTCTGCATAATATCTTTCAAAATTACCTTGTTCAAGATTTTCTAACAGTGATGTTGTTGTTGATTTGGAGTTTATGATAGATGTTAATTCACTAACAAATGAGCATAGATTCAAGGATTCAAAATTCATTCCTGAAAAGAACCTTTCTGCTAATGAAATCACGTTTATATCTTTAGGTTCTTCAGTCAGTATTGATTCGTTATCAATTTCACGATTGTCGTTTTCTTCTTCATCAATATCCATTCCTGCAAGACTATGTTCCACATAATCCAAATTCTCATCATCTTCATTTAAGCCATCTAGTATACTGTTTCTTCTTTTCTGTTTCAATATAGGTTGTGACCCTGCCTCTGTTGTATCAAATATAATCTTTTGGTTCTCATCAAGATACAACATATTTAGTAATAAAGATTTTGAACCACCTTCATCGAAATCAGCTAAAACTTTTTTGAATAATGGATCAACATGAGCTTCCATCTCCATTTTCTTCACCTTGATAGTCTTAAACTCCACAAGTGTATTTTTATTAGAATTAGATTTGGATTTTCTCTTTTTTGCTTCAACATTAATATCTACATCTTCCTCATCCTCACCTTCTTCCTCAACATTAGAACTCCCACTTTCCTTACTAGAAGCTAGACCATTTAGTAGCTTCCCGGTTTCAGCGGCAACAGAATCGACTCTTGAAGAATAAATCTTAACACATCCATCTAAAGTAGTACTTGCTTTCTGGAAATTAATACCTTCTTTATCTCTCAATAAAGATAAATCGTAGAAATAATCGATTAAAGCTAAATCCCAACTATTGGTGGTATTAATCTTGTTATCGGTTGCCATTCGAATCCATCTTTCAAAGTCTTCAGACGCACCGTTATCAGGTTGTTGTTGTTCAGTCATCTCTTTGTGACCTTGAAACTTGTGAAAAAAATGAATTGGTTTGGAAGGATGATAGCTATGGTGGTTCAAAAATAGTTACTAAATTATCGTATCACTTCAGTCCCAACTGTTGATACTTGTTTTGGTATGAATTGTGTGAGTTTTTTTAACAATTTTTTTCGTATGAATTATTTACTTTTTTGATTTTTTTGTTGACAATTTTAATTTGAAATCAAAACAAAAAAAAAATGCGATGAGATTTTGTTTACAAATCTGAAATTACCATAGAAACCATTTTGGAAAAGTGGCAGAAAATATAAATAAACTGAATTTTGAGCTGAATTTTGCGAGATCTTCAACTTTTTGAGAACATATTCTTGTAGGGTTTCTCATGAAGATTAATAACCGGGAAAGAACGAGACAAAGGGATAAGTTTTGAGGTCTTTAAACATCACTTTTGAATCATTCTGTCATCTCTTTAAATGCGCAATTTCCGCACAGTTCTATATAAAAGTACTTAAATTTCCATTTTTATTTCCTGAATTAATTCTACTTTTAGTAGATAGAATTAGATACAACTCAAACATAAATCAGAAAATGGCCACAACCGCAAAATTTCCTGCCACAAAAGAAGATAAAAATATACCATACTCGTATCTGGACTCATTTCGCCACTGGTGGAAAAGATCATCGTTGCAAGAAGCCGAAGAAGCAGTCCTATCTCTACTGCCTTTTTATCCACAATCTGATGGTAAGAGATCTGCTAACATCTGCAATGTTCCTATTGATGATAAGAATAATATCCATGAATTTAATGTCAAGAATACAGAAATTAAAGAAAACGAACATGTCGTTTTAATTCACGGTTATGGTGCTGCATTAGGATTTTTTTTCAAGAACTTTGGTGATTTAACAGAAAGACCAGGAGTTGATCTTCACGCTTTAGACTTATTGGGTTATGGATTATCTTCAAGACCTCCATTACCAAAACATTCTTCTAAGAACACACCAAAGGAAGATGTTCAATTAGTTGAAAACTTTTTTGTTGATAGTATTGAAAAATGGAGACAAGCAAAGAGGATAGACAAATTTTATTTGATAGGACACTCATTAGGTGGTTACCTATGCTCTTTATATACTTTAAAATACCCACAGCATGTTTCAAAGTTGGTTCTTATAAGTCCTGTTGGTGTAGAGAAGAGTATTTATGATGTCACAGATAGCAGTAATAATGATAATTTAAAAGAAGGTCCGGATATTGCAAGAGAACTTGGAAGTCATAATGAAAACCCAGATGAGTATGTCAAAACGTCTTCACCAGAAACATGGTCCACATCATTACACGTTCCTGATGAAAATGGTTACGTCAAAAGAATACCTAATTTTCCAAAATATTTAGTTTATTTATGGGAGAAAAACGTCTCACCATTCAGTATTTTAAGAAGTGCTGGTCCTTGGGGTCCACAATTATCATCCAAATGGTCTTTCAAACGGTTCGGTAGTAATATTGATGATGCATCTGAATTAATGAAATTACATGTCTATAGTTATAACACATTTGTTGCTAAAGCCAGTGGTGAATATGCGTTGACAAGATTGCTTGCACCTGGAGCTTTGGCAAGGTATCCACTATTAAGTAGAGTCCCACAGAACCTGAAGGTTGATAGTTTATGGATATATGGTGATAAAGACTGGATGAGTAAGGAAGCAGGTCGCACAATAGTTAAAGCCATCAATGAAAATGGGAATGCCAAAGCAGATTACGGAGTGATAAAGAACGCAGGGCATCACATTTATTTAGACAATCCAGAAGACTTCAAGGCCTCGATATACAACTTCTTTGGCTGGAAATGAAATGTATAGATTTAATAGAGTATATTTACATGGTAGAGTCTTATGTATGATTTGCGAATACGCGAAAGATTAAAAACTTGAAAAGAGTCTCGAGAATTAATTTTTGTGAAACATGATTTTTTTTATAAAGATCCACTTACTCAGCTCTAATTTGTCCTTATCAAGTTATACTCCTTTTTGCTTCATATAAAGTCATCAATCGTTTCAACTCTTGTCAATTTACCCGAGAATATCATCATTCTCACGCTTTGCATAATTTTAACATCTGACCTCCCCATAAGCTTAATTTAAACCCTGTCAAACTCACAATAAAACTACACCCACATTTAACTCATATACTACAATATAACAATGCTAGAACCTGAAATACGGCTTCGTCAATCAATAATAGATGGGAACCTACTCGTGGTTAAAAGACTTTTAAAGAGATTTCCTGATCTTCTGGAGAATATAGACTCTTCTAATGGATGGAGTTCTTTACATTATGCAGCTTATAATGGACGTTATTTAATATGTGTTCATCTCATTGCCTTGGGCCATGATAAGAATGAGACATCAATAACTTTCAAAAAAAATACATGCGTTCATTTAAGTCTAATGAACGGTCATGAGCAAACAACTCATTTATTATTACAACATTTTAAAAGTCAGTTAAATAAAAAAGGTGAATATGGCCATACTCCTTTACATATCTCATCCATTAAAGATTATTTCAAATGTGTTGAAATGTTGTTGAATTTAGGTGCTGATGTTAACTCAACTGATGATGAGGGTAATAATTGTTTACATATTTGTATGAAGTATAATAGTTTATACTCAATGCCGATTTTAATCAAATCAAATATCGATGTGAACCATCTCAACAATGCAGGCTTGAAACCAGCTGATGTCGCATCAAGCTTTCAAACAGAAACCTTCTATCATACTTTAATCTTAAACCCAACATCTGCAGAGTCCAATTTGATAACACCTAAAATTCAAACAATTAGTGAATTTGACCAAGAAACATCAACACCACTAGAATCAATTAGACAACGTGGAAATTCAGGCTCACTTCCTCCATTGCCCTCAGTTTCAACTACACGTCGTTCTTCAATAACTTCTTCAATAACAAAATCCCCGGTTCGAAGAACCGCAATCTCATTAGAGTTCAATGGATCAAACTCAAATTCGTATATTTATTCACCAACACAGTCAATCAATCAACAACAAAAGCAACTAAGTGGGTTGACTATAAAACCACCAACAGTAGGGATGACTAAGTCATCATCTCCAACTCTATATTCACCTACAAATTCTATAATATTCCCATCAATGAGAGAAACATCAAACTCACAACAAAACACATCTTCATTAGGTGGGATTTCATTAAATAGGGTCAAACCAACAAAACCAGGCGGGAGTCTGTCATCATTTCCATCAATGTCCAGTTTAAACAGTGGAAATGAACGTAAAAGTTCAACAGAATCAAGAATGAGAGCAAATTCATCAATTCATAATGGATCTTCACCATCTATTAACTTCATTCCTGTTAATAAAACAAGATCAAATAGTGATTCAAGAAAAGAAACGATCGTGTTACCTCCAAGAAAACCTCCTGGAAAAATATCACCTAGTAAAATGTCGCCATCAAATACCCAATTATCATTATCAAGAATTTCAACTAGTAATTCATCAGGAACCGTTTCTACAGAATCTGAAAATGAGTACACTCATAATAATACTAGAAGAGCTGGGTTTTTCACAAGTATAAGTGGGAGTCCAAATAGTGGTACAGATAATGAAAGTTTAAGAAGTAAATTTTCAAATAAATTTGAAAGTGTATCTAATTCGTATCATAGAAAAATTGGAACAAATTCTTCAAATGGAAATTCACCGGCAAATTCTCAACATTCATCAAGAAGAAATTCCATTTTGAATATTCATATTGCAAGTTTAGGCAGGAAAAAAATAGAAGATTGATTAATTATTATTCTTTCAACATCTTAGATTTGCACTGAAATGTTTCAATTAATTTGATATTATAAATATAAATATATATTTAATTTTGCATTATTATTATGAATTTAACTTGTAAATTTCAATATCTCTCTATCATGCTAGTATAAAGACTTAATTAGATTATTTTATTCCCAATTGTGGATAAAATTAAGATAAATAATTTTCCTTACTCCATGTTTTTTGTGAAAAATTATGCAAGTAGCACAAAACAATTACACAATTCTACATAAAGTCAAAAAATTAAACGCAACTTTAAATCATTTACGATTACGTAAATCTTTTAACGCCGTGTTTATAGTGTTCAACTGTGGAGAGAATTGATGAATATTATTATAGAAGTAAAAGCATTATAACTTATTTGAAAATCCAAAAGTGAGAACCTAGAGCTTCATAAAGTGGAGAAGTGAGAGATAAATCATAATCCGGATTAGGAAAGTAATTAAGAGTCTTGTGTGGGTTTATCCGAACAAAAAACAAGACAACATCACTATATAAGCGCTTGTATAACTTTAAATAATGTTGCTAAATAATCCGTTAATCCATGTAAGTTTAAAGTATGATTACATTAAATATTAACCAGACCTTCAATTTGGATCTAAACCTTTTGTAAATCTTTAAAAAGCTAATGCATACACAACTCCATAATTGAGAACAATATTCATTTTGGTATGGATATATGACGTATTTTAAGTAAATCCACTTCTCAATTTCAAGATCTCATATATTGATATATAAAATATCAAATATTCCCCATATTGATGAACGGTTTATTGTTCTATTCATTAATAAAAACCAAAATTATCACAATCATGGGAAATCAATCACAACACACAACCTACGAAAAGGAACAAATAAAGAAACAAGCATCTGATGATAATACATCAAACACAAGTGATCAAGATACCAAAGCTGAAACTTACGGTATCTTTAAAAACAGTTCGAATAATTCTTCACCTGTGGAAGATCCTGAATCAAATGAACCAAGTCCACAAAATATTCTTTCTCAATATGATGAAGATCAAGTGATGAGTATGGGTAAAAGATTTGCTGAAAAATATGGTTTACCAAATAGTGAAACTTTTGCTAAAGCTGCAGCAGTTGCAAGAGATCCAAAAGCTTTTAATAGAATGAAATTTTTAACAAACGAAGAAAAAGAAGGTTTAAACAATGAAATACATCATCCTTGGGATATTCCTGCAAAATTATGGCAAGTTGTCTTAACTGTTTCATTAGCTGCTGCTACTCAAGGTGCCGACGAATCAGTTATTAATGGTGCTTTATTATTCTATCCAATATATATGGGTATCGATAATGGTGATGATAGATCAAGATGGTTACAAGGTTTGATCAATGGTGCTCCATATCTATTCTGTGCATTTGTTGCTACATTCATTACAGATCCCTTAAATAAAAAGTTTGGTCGTAAATGGGTCATTTTTGTATCTTGTTTTGTTTCTGCTATAACTTGTTTCTGGCAAGGGTTCGTTGATCATCATTGGTTTCATTTATTCATTGCAAGAGCTTGTTTAGGTGCCTTTGGTTTAGGTCCAAAGTCAGCCACTGTTCCTGTTTATTCCTCTGAAGTTGCACCAGCTGCTATTCGTGGTGCTTTAACTATGTTATGGCAATTTTTCACCGCTGCTGGTATTGCGTTAGGTTATGTTTTCTGTATTGCATTTTATTACGTTGGAACTCATGGAATTGGTGGTGGATTGAATTGGAGATTAATGTTAGGTTCAGCTATGTTACCTGCAGTTATTGCATTATTTCAAATCCCATTCGTTCCTGAATCTCCTCGTTGGTTAATGGGTAAAGGTAGATACCTTGATGCTTACGAATCATTGAAATCAATTAGAAAATATGAAATCAGCGCAGCAAGAGATTTATTTTATCAGCATGTTTTACTTCAAGAAGAAGAAGGTTTAGACACTCCAACTCTACAAAGAATTAGAGAGTTATTCACCGTTAGAAGAAATAGAAACGCAAGTATTGCTTCTGGTATTGTTACTTTTATGCAACAATTTTGTGGTATTAATGTTATTGCTTATTATTCATCATCTATTTTCGTTGAAGCTGATTTTTCTGAAATTAGTGCGTTATGTGCTTCTTTAGGATTTGGTGTCTTGAACACATTGTTTGCTATCCCTGCTTTTTACACTATTGATAGATATGGTAGAAGATTCTTATTATTACTTACTTTTCCATTGATGGGGTTGTTCTTATTAATGACAGGATTTTCGTTTTGGATTAGTGAAGAAACATCAAGAAATGGTAGAATTGGTTCAATTACATTAGGGATTTATTTATACACTATCTTTTACTCATTTGGTTCAGGTGTTGTTACATTTCCTTACACTGCTGAATGTTTCCCATTATATGTTAGAACTTTAGGTACTTCATTAGCTGTCGGCAATTTATGGTTCTGGAATTTCATTTTAGCAATCACTTGGCCATCATTACTAGACGCATTTACTCCACAAGGTGCTTTCAGTTATTATGCAGGTTGGAATTTTGTTGGATTCTTTTTAGTTTTATGGTTTTTACCAGAGACTAAATCTTTAACATTAGAGGAATTAGATGAAGTTTTCGATGTTCCATTATTAGAGCATGCGAAATATCAAAACAGAGAAATGATTGATTTGTTTAAGATTCATGTTTTAAGAAGCAAGAATATCACCAGACAAGATCCATTGTATGGTAATCGAAGATTAGCTGTTACTAATGCTGAATGGAATGATAAACCAGAAGACGTTCAAATTGAATAAATTTAATGTTTTATTAATAAGTAATGATCTAGTTAGAGAAATTGAAATATTTCATTGTAGTGGTTATATCAGTAACACTGCACGTCTTGTAAGAGTCTCTTACAACTTGTCAACCGTTCACGCAGAAAGCAGAATTTTGTACCACATCTTCACAGAGTTACCCTCCTCATATCTCATCACTGATTATGTAAGCCATTTTTTTATTTTTTCTTTTATGTTTGTGAAGAGAAAAATTTTATACAGAAATTACAGATTAAAAACATCAAAAGTCACGAAATTTGAAGATGTCTTCTCGTGATAACATTGTCCACATTGAACACGATCGTGTTACTAATACTGTTGCTACCGATTATCCAGGTTATCACAACTCAACTGAAGATTTTTCATGGGATCTAGAAAGATTCAAAAACTCATTTGAAATCAATATTTCATACATAACTGAAAGAGATGCTAATTTCGATTTAATCAATCTAGACACATCTATTGCAAATGCATTTCGTCGTATAATGCTAGCCGAAGTCCCATCAGTTGCTGCGGAACAAGTTTATATTTTCAATAATACCTCAGTTATACAAGATGAAGTCTTAGCTCATAGAATAGGTTTGATTCCATTAAAAGTTGATCCAGATCTATTAACTTGGGTCGATACCACCGTTGATGAAAAGGATCGTTTCACTGACGCCAACACCGTTGTTTTAACTTTGGACGTTTCATGTACCAAAAACCCTCATGCTCCAAAAGATTCAACAGATCCAAAAGAATTATATAGAAATAGTAACGTTTATGCCAAAGATTTGAAATTTGAACCCCAAGGAAATCAACTAGAAAATTTCAAAACACCAATTGTTCCAGCTGATCCAGATATTTTATTAGCTAAATTAAGACCAGGTCAAGAAATTTCATTAAGAGTCCATGCTATTTTAGGTATTGGTTCAGATCATGCTAAATTCGCCCCAGTTTCAACTGCTTCATATAGATTATTACCAGTAATTGATATCTTGGAACCAATCAGAGGTGAATCAGCTAGAAAATTCCAAAAATGTTTCTCAACTGGTGTTATTGGTATTAATGAAAATGATGAAGCTTATGTTAAAGATGCGAGAAGAGATACCGTTTCTCGTGAAGTTCTAAGACATGAAGAATTTGAAGCTAAAGTCAAATTAGGAAGAAAAAGAGATCATTTCATTTTCAATGTTGAGTCAACTGGAGCTATGACTCCAGAAGAAATCTTCTTCAAAAGTGTTAGAATTTTGAGAAATAAAGCTGAATATTTACGTAATTGTCCAATTGGTAGATAAATGGAGATGTAAAGAAGCAAAAAGAAGTGAGTTTAACGATGCATGAGTTTATAAGTATAAGAGATTCATAGATAAAAACATATATATAATTGAAATCTGTAATATAGAAGGTATTTTTATTTTTTTAGGAAAAGAAGATTATCATAAAGTCATATTTGTAAAATTGAATCTATCAGCTAATAAATCATTGTAACTTTCATCATTCGGTTCATCTGAAGTCTCTTGTTCAATTTGAAAATCTTTAATTTGATTGAATATTTCAATTGGTTTAATCTTTGTGATTGTTGTAATTCCAGTTAGTCCATCACCTTCAATTTGATTCAGTGAGTAGCCACTGTTATCTAGTATTGTACCATTCTTGTCTATGTCTTCTGATATGTTTAAAATTGTGCTCAAATACACTAAAATCATCTGTACAATACAAATTAGTACATTGTAGTAAATGTAACATAATCTGGTGGTTGGTCTTGTATCGCCTATTATCTGTAATGTAGGACCCCCATACAGCCACTCTTTCTCAGCTTGTGGTACACCCACTATCATATCGACAGCCAAACAGAGAATATTAACAAACACAGCTAAAGAGAACATGGATTTAGTGAGTCTCTTCTTTGTAGCATCAGTGAATCTGACACTGTACTGGACAGGAAAAGGGTCTGAGAACACGACATGCATCAAAAACCTCACTATAAATCTGATGAAAGATATACTGGACACTTTAGTTAGTCAATGGGCCTCTTTGTGCTTCATTAAATTGATACTCACTTCTTTAGGTATAACAGTATGATGAAGATGTATCCAACTACAGAAAAAGACCTTATAATGTGTCCTTTGAACTCGTTTTTTCGAGTATTCAAAGACTTCAGATTAATCTCTCCCAGCTGCTCGTTTTGTAACTGAATCACCACCATTCTGTGTCTCTTTCCAGGCTCTTCAGACACTCCAAAATGGCTCCAATTCGAATGTTTCTCTTTTCAAAAATGATGACATAATCATATTTTGTATTTTTTTTTTTTAACAGAGAAGAAAAACAAACAAAAAGACCTTTAAATATCAAAACAAATCCCCCAAACCTCCAATGGCGTCTTATCCTGACCTTTCTTCCGCAGGGATGTCTCTTCCCAGCGCGAACACCAGTCAGTTCACGTTCAGTGGCCAGTCAAACAGCAGCTCCTACATCAATCTTGTCTCCAATTCCATGAGAAAGACGTCCACAAACACCGTCCTTTTAATGAACAAACAGGTTGAGGCTGAAGATTCCTTGTACTATATATGTCTGAAACTAAAGAAAAGACTAGAGACTGTGAGCCAGTTGAAACCATACTTGAATTTGGCCTATTCCACGGCTGAGGTCTTATCTGAGAACCAGGCCTTATCATTATCTCAAAAAATATCAAATAGCTCTTCAAAACATCACAGTTACTCTTCATCGAATGGTGCTTTAAATAACAACTCAAGAATTAGTGGACTATCTAATTTCAGTAATCTCAGTGAAGATTCTTCAAATAACAACTCATTACCATCCCCAGCAGTGGTGCCATTAAATACATTCCATGCAGGTGTCCTACCGGCCACTGTTGGTTGTGATCCAATCACTCAATTATGGGCTTTATTTCAACAAGGTTCCCCACTGTGTGTCATCTTTAACATCATTAAACCAGCATACTCACTAACAGTTATCTCATCGGATGATCTGAAAACTTGTAAAAAATCTATATATGATTTTATACTAGCATGTAAAAATCATTTGAATTTTGATAATTCTGATTTATTTACAATTTCAAATGTCTTTTCCAATGAAACTGAAGATTTATTAAAGATCATTAAAGTTATTAATCAAGTCATTGATCTAGCTCCAAGTATTTTCAAATCAATTGACATTGATTATCAAATCAAAATATCAGATTCAAAATCCAAAGTCGTTAAAGAATTACTTGAAACTGAAAGAAAATATGTCTATGATCTAGAAACTCTAAGTACTTATAGAAATCAATTATTGGAAAACAATATCATATCTTCTGAAGATCTCTATATGTTATTTCCTAATTTAGATGATGTTTTAGATTTCCAAAGAAGAGTTTTAGTCTCATTAGAAATAAATGGTTTAATACAACCTAATTATCAAAGAATTGGCTCAATCTTCATACATGCACAATCATTTTTCAAACTGTATGAACCTTGGTCAATTGGTCAAAAGGCTGCTGTTGATTACATTAGTCAAAGTAGACAAAAATTAACAAATAGTCAATTAATTATCGAAAATGAATTTGAATTGCAAAGTTTCTTGTTGAAACCAGTTCAAAGATTATGTAAATATCCATTATTATTAAAATCATTATTGAAACACACTGAACCATCATCACCCAATTATAATGAGTTAACAAAAGCTTTAGAAATTTCAAAATCAATTGCTAATGATATTAATGAAAATCAAAGACGTGTTGAAAATGTTGAATTTTTAAAACAACTATATGATAAAGTTGTTGATTGGAAAGGTTATAACGTAAACAGTTTTGGTGAATTGTTATTTTTCGATAAAGTTATAGTTAAAGATAATTCTAAAACTTCTGAAGAAAGAGATTTCCAAGTTTATTTATTTGAAAATATTATTATATTTTTCAAAGAAGTCTACGCACAACAAAAGAAATCTTCAAGTTTAGCGTTGAAGAAAAGATCTCAAAGTAATATGACAAATCCAAATGAAGTTATTGGTTTAGAATTAAAAGGTAGAATATCAATTGCGAATATTCATAACATTTCCACAATTAACACAAGATTATTGAACATATCTTGGTCTGGTTTAAAAGATACAGGATCATTTTTAATGAAATTCAAAAATGAAGAAACTAAAACGAATTGGGAGACTTGTATAAGGAAGATTGTTAACAATTTACATGATGATTATGCAAATTCCGCAAGAACGGCAGTCAATTCAATGTCTATTCAAAGTTCAGATAGAAGAAGTAATGGATTTTCAGTTAGCTCAAATCGTTCATCATTTATATCAAGAACAAACTCAGATGTAATGACAAATGGTAATGAAATTCATCAATCTCATCAAAGACAAAAATCGGAAATTATAGTAAATAAAAGATCAACTCAAGACTCATCAGCTTCTAAAAGGTCAATATCAGAAAGCTATAAAAATTCTTTACCTAGTAATTCGTTTATTGTCAAGTTGTTATTTGAAAAGGATTTATTTACGCTAATGGTACCATCAGATATAACAGTTGAAGAATTTTTATCGAAAATTGAGAAAAAAATCAAACAATGTGGTGGTGTAATGAAAGGAAAGGTTAAATATCAGGATGAAGATGGTGATTATATTGTGATTCAAAGTGATGATGATTGGCTGTTGGTCAAAGAAATGATTAAAGAAAGTGGTGATAAGGTTTTAAACGTTTGGGTTGCATAAGTCTCAAACGATTATGAGAATACATGAGATTAAATGAACTATCAATTAAATCATAACAAAATTAAAAATAGAAAGAACAATTAGAAAAATTAGTGAACAAATATTGATTATTTACTCATCAGAATGAATTAAACAAAACCAAAATATTTTTAATGACATGAAATGAATTTTTACCCATACAACTACAAATCCTTGTAAAGTGATACCATAAAAATTTTTCTTAAACAATTAATTATGAAATTTTTCTATATACTAGTACATACATGCAAACTCTAACTAAACTCTAAGTCATGACGTATTTTGGACCATCACCACTTTCAGGAACTGTCCAATTGATATCCTGTGTAGGAACTTTGATATCACAAGTTTTACAATGAATGCAATTCTGAGAATTGATTTGAAATTTAATACCATGTGGAGCTTTTTCATCTTCGATGTATTCATAAACACCAGCTGGACAAAATCTGTTTTCAACACCTTTCCATTTTGGATATGCAACTTCAGTATGTTTATCAAGATCTTGATTTGGAATTCTTAAATGATTTTGTTCATCTTCTCCATGATAAGTACCTGTTCTTGAAACTGAAGTTAGAATATCAAAAGAAATCTTACCATCAGGTTTAGGATATTCGATTTTTTCATATTCTGAAGCTGGTTTTGTTAATAATGCATCTGATTTATGATGTTTAAAAGTCCATGCAACTTCACCTTTTAACAATAATGAATCAAGACCAGAATAGGCAATTCCTGCAAATAAACCGGTTCCTGAACCGAATGAAGGTCTCAAATTACGAACTTCATATAATTCTTGATGAACCCAAGAATTTTTATATGCAGATTCATAAGATTCTAAATTAATTGGATTTTCATTTATTTCATCATGGATTTCAGGATCATAATCTTCATCTTCTTCAGTTTTAAATTTTTCTAAAGTATGAACTTCTTCAAATATGCATTCAGCTGCTAATAATCCTGTTTTCATTGCTGTATGAGTTCCTTTAATTTTTGGAACATTCATAAAACCGGCAGTAGCACCTACTAAAACACCACCTGGGAAGGTTAATTTAGGAACACTTTGATAACCACCTTCATTTAAAGCTCTTGCGGCATATGAAATACATTTACCACCTTTCAAAACTTCTTCATAAAATGGATGATGTTTCATTTTTTGAAATTCTTGATATGGTGAAACCCATGGATTTTGATAATCTAAACCAACGACTAAACCAACAGCGACTAAACCATCACCAAAATGATATTGGAAACCACCACCATAAACGTCATAAGTTAATGGATAACCTAAAGAATGGCCAATAAACCCTTTTTTGAATTTACTTGGTTCAACCTCCCAAATTTCTTTAATACCTAAACCATAAGTTTGATTTTCTCTACCTTCTCTTAATTTGAATTTATTAATAACTTCTTTTGATAAAGATCCATGACAACCTTCAGCTAAAACAGTGACTCTGGCATGGAATTCCATACCCCTTTCAAATGTGTCTCTTGGAACACCATCTTTACCAATTCCCATATCTTTAGTTGCAACACCTTTAACAGATCCATCTTCATTATACAAGACTTCGGAGACAGCAGTTGATGGATAAACCTCAACACCGATTTCTTCAGCTTTTTCAGCAAGATGTTTAACAACTTCACTCAATGAAGCAATATAGTTCTTACCTTTGTTTAACATTTGTGGGGGTTCAGGTAGTGGAATTGCCCAATCATGGTATAGAAATCTTAAAGTTTCACTTTCAACTCTAGTGACAATATCTGGAGGTAATGGGATCCCATCTCCATTTTCATCATAGAATTCACTATCCGGGAATAATTCTCTTAATGCTCTTGGTTCTAAAACAGCACCAGAAACAATATGAGATCCCATATCTGGAGCTTTTTCCAACACGACGACTCTAATTTCTCTTGATTCGTTTTCTAATTCTAATTGTTTTATTTTGATTGCAGTGGCTAAACCTGCTGGACCACCACCAACAATACAAACGTCAACTCTATCAACTGCTCTTTCTTCAGTCAGTAGTTCTTTAATATCATCATCAAGTTCATCAAACTGGACCTCTGAAGATTTGAAATTAGTGGTTGTGGTTGAGAATGTTCTTATACTTTTGATGGTTGTAGTTTTGAAGTTTTTGCTTAATGATTTGGGTAATCTTGTTGTGATTTTTACTGTGTTTAACTTTATTATAGATTTTGAACAGAGTCTAAAATCATTCAATAGGCACCTTTGCAAAGACATGATTATATTTTTATTTAGTGAAGGTGAATGAATGGAATGTGTTTTAATGATTGGAAATAAATAGGTTCAATCGATACTCAAATGATTAAATTTGGTTTTATAAATTGAGTCACAAGTTTAATTAAATTAATTTCTGATTATTACATTTAAATTGATTTCGAGATGCGCAGAAACTTTTTTTTTTGGATTTTCCGGTGCCCGAACCGAAGAGACGTTTTGTGATTTTAAATCTGGAGATTTTAACTGGACGAGACACAAATTTGTTGAAAGAGTTAAATTTTTGTGTATTGAAGCTGAAATATGCGCCTTGTGTATTCAAGAGCTCAGGAAGTCTTCAATTTCATTTAGTTATTGGAGTTCCCTTGCAGAAAATTGTGGTTATTGAGATAGTGTTTACGCTGTTATAAAGTTTGGTTTTCTCCAGTGACTAGCTAGATACTCCATTGTTTTCTCTATGATACTTTATATATAAATTTATTTATGAAGTTGATTCCAATTCGATCAATGTTTTTTCAAGTGCATCAACGATTTCATCGCATTGTTTCTCATTAATTGAATATGCTGGTGCAAACAAACAATGGTCCCCAATTGTCCCATCAATTGTACCACTTGCTCCATAAGTGAAAACACCATTATCATATAATTTCTTAGTGAAGATCTCTGTAAAGTTTGCTTCTGTTGGAAATGGTTCCTTTGTTACCTTTTCTTTAACGAATTCAATAGCCCATAATCCGCCAGCACCTCTAATATCACCTACAAATTTTCTGTTTGATAATCTTTTGTTTAATTCCTCTCCGAAGTAAGTACCAACTTTATCCATATTTTCAATTAGCTTATCCCTTTTGATCTTTTTTTGAACTTCTAAAGCAACTTGGCAGTTAAAGGAATGTGAATGTGATGATTGAGATCCGTGAATCTTCGTACCTTTTTCTTTAAAAAGTTTCATAATTCTAGGAGAAATTAAAACTGATGCAATCGTAACATATCCTGAACTTAATGTTTTACCATTAGTTTGAATATCAGGACCCTCTCCAGTCATATACCTTTCCCATGAATGAAATACACCCATTCTACCCAATCCACACATAACTTCATCTAAAAAAAATAATGCTCCATATTTATGACAAATGTCTCTAATACCATCAAAATATCCAGGTAGTGGTAGTTGTGCACCTGTTGTTGCACCTGTGACCGTTTCTGTAACAAAAGCTGCAATTTTTTCAGGTCCTTCTCTAATAAAAGTGTCTTCAATTTCTTTCAAAAGTCTATCTTTATAATCTTCTGTGGTTTCACCTGCTTTTAAATCCCTGTATGGGTAAACTGGTGACACTTTAGGAGTTAAACTTTCTGGCATTATAATCGCCTTAAAGTCTTTCTTCAACTCAGTATGATCAGCAATTGATAATGCACCAAAGGTGAAACCATGATAACTTAACTTTCTTGATATAAATTTAGTTCTACTAGGCTCGCCATTTTCAATATGGTATTTTCTAATGATCTTCATTGCATTCTCATTACTTTCTGAGCCTGACCCAACAAAAAATGCAGTCTCAAATGCACCTTTAGACTCATCAACTAAAAATTGTGCTAACTCTTCACTTGGTTGATTAGAAACTAAAACAGGATAGTTATAGATGACTTTATCAACAGCGTCACGCATTTTCTGCTTGATCTCTTCATTTCCATGACCAATACTTGACACAGCTGCTCCTGAATTTGAATCAATCAAAGTCTTCTCCAATCCTGTTTCTGGGTCAATAACAGTTAAATAAATACCGTTACCACCAATTGCAACAGGTACTTTATGAAGAGAGGTTTGTAAAATTGCACTCATAGTCTCTAGATTTTGTGTGAATTTCCATTTCTTGTGGAGTATTGCATTATCTTTGAAGTATTTAAGTAAATTTGGAATGGAACTCAGTCCTTTTGCCATAAGCTGAAGCTCATCTCAATTGGGTATCTATAAGCAAGATTTCCCGATTGGGACTGATAAGCAGATTCATCGGATCGATAAGAGTTGAAAAAAGATTGATGATTACAGATCTTTTCTACCCGATCGTCTTCGAAGTACCAAATTAAGCACGTAAAATTGTTGATACCGCGTCTTGATTGTTAAAAGAAGAAAAGTAGATGATAAGAAATTGGCCGTTAAAACTAAACAGAATTTCGTTGTTGTGTAAAATATCAGTTGGACAGAAAGTAAAGACCTAGTACAAAACAAAAAATGCCTCCAAAAAATCTAGAAAAAGATCAAGAACTCATTAAATATGCTTATTCTAATCATAATGGTATTCCAAAAGGTGATTACTACGAGAAATTGATCAGTGGAATGCAATATAACTTCTGGGAAAATGATGAGATTTCAAGATCAAGGTTAGAAAGACATGAATTAGTTAGAAAATATAGCGATATTACGATTTTTGGTAAAACAACTGAGGAGTTCACCAAAGAAAGACATGAATATTTAAAGCGTATATTTGGTAAAATTCCAGATGAGCCAGGTTCTATTTATGTTGAGCCACCTTTTAGTGTTGATTACGGTTATAATATATCAATTGGTAAACAGTTTTATTCAAACTTTAATATGACCATTTTGGATTCATCAATTGTCAGAATTGGTGACGGAGTTTTATTTGGTCCAAACGTCTTGATTTGTTGCCCTACGCATGACTTAAATCCAGTTGAAAGAGTTGATAATGATGCTGAATGGGCAAAACAAATTACAATCGAAGATAATGTTTGGATTTGTGGAAATGTAACTGTTTTACAAGGCGTTACAATTGGCAATGGTGCCGTTATTGGTGCAAATTCAGTAGTTAATAAAGATATTCCACCAATGACAGTGTATGCAGGATCCCCTGCCAGATTCATTAAAAATATTGAAAGATAATTCTTTTTATATACCTCTAATATAAGTTTTTACAGCCATTTATCTCATATTGATGTATTGTTATTTAACTAAACAAACACAATATCTGAATTACGAGCAGATAAGTTATCAGCCCAGTATTTTCCACTTTCCCACGATTCAATCATTAATTCATGGGCTTTAATAGCAGGAATTGATCCATTTTCATGTAATATTGAAAGTCTATTTGAGTAGAATTCTCTTGATTTTTTATCAATTGCTTCACAACCTGCGCTAAACATTGAAAATACAGTACAGTATGCTGCTGTTGTATTCACTGGAATTTTCTCTTCAAAAATACAAGTCATTTCTTCAACAATATTTTGAACAACTTTTGATTTGGAACTTAACCTTAAAATACGTCTATATATCTGAAGGACGCCAGCTAGCCCAAATATACTATTAGTTGCCCTTAGTATTCTATAATCTATTAAGGACCCTCTTTGAGGATGTGAAAGATTTGAGAGTATCTCCACTTCAATCTTATCTCTTTGGAATTCTTTATCTCTCATATAAGAAACTAATTGTTGTTTGATGTCCAAAGCTCTTTCAGTGATATCAATGGATAAAGAGCTCTTATCTAGACAATTTTTCTCTCTTTCATCAACCAATGCAATTATTTCACAGAAATATTCTAGTAATCTAAAATCAAATCCCATTAAAGGGTCTATATCTTTCAAATTCTTCCTATCAAGTTCTGTTATTTTTGGTCCTTTCCAAATCAATAAATTTCTAGATTTTGATGATGCGTAGATTAAAGAAGAAGAACATAAAGCCCCAATGACATCTAAATAGGCAAACCAACGAGAGAAAAAAAATGACAAATCAGTTTCATGACCTAATTCAAAAGAAACGCTTCTTCTTTGTAGGATATCATTTTGAGTAACATCTTTCAAGAAACCTTTTGATAAGATGATCTTTTTAGCACCATGATAGTGAGCTCTCCAACCACAGAGTTTTCCTCTAAAATTTTCAAAAAAGCTTAAGAATAATATAAGAGCTAATGTATAATCTGATTTTGATTCCTTTTCATCTGTTAATCTATGATATAGATCATTCAACGAACGTGATAATAAATTGTTTATTTCTACTTCTGGGTATGGTCTATTTTGACAAACTGAAGTATGTAGAACACTAGTAGCAATCAGGACACATAAAACACCATCTGTTCCAGCGGTTATTGATATTCTTGGTAGTATACAAGTAAATGGATTTTCTTTATAGATTGTTGGATTTGCAGGTGATAATAATTTGGAAAATATAGTAATATAAGAATGATAGTACTCTCTTAATTCTGGATTCTGTAAAAGTAAATCTGGGAATGGAGAAATTGAATATGGTATTGTTTTCAAGTGACCGTTTAATGAAGGAAGGTTTCTATCAATCATGGGAATAATTTCAACATCGTCGATGAACGAATAGCTTTCATCCAATGAAATATCTGAATTTGGACTAAAAACATTATTATCGATCAAGGTCATATCCTGTTTCTCCATGATATTTGAGCTTTGAGGTTTGTTATCGTTCTTCTTGACCAGTTGAGTTTGTAAGAATTTTGGAAATTTCTCCTGAACTATAGTCAAACTTCGCATCTTTGTTGATGCCACATGATGAGTGGTCTCTTCATCATTACCTTCTTTCTTACTAAAAGATAAGATTGTTGAGAATCCCTTATTCTTCTTTTGGACATTTTTGAAAGGTCTTCCACCCCATGTTAATACTAAAGAATAGTCACAAATATTACCAGACTTTAAACAGTAGCCACAACTTGGTTTTAGCTCATCACATTTAACTTTCAGTCTTTTACAACGACGACAACCGTACCTTGATCTCTTTGACTTAGTAGTTTGTAATGGCATCTTCTTTTGCAGTTTTCCCGTAGATACATTGAATAGCACACTTCAATTAAATTCATCTACAAAGTACACATATATCGAATAATTATTCATAAGATAAGATAACATTGTAAACCTAACTAGGAAGTTCACGCCGGTGACGGAAATTGTTCAGGACTGGGGAGCTTTCTGTAACTCAAGTCTCGAACAAGTGATAAGAAAAATGGAAAGAAGCTTTTGGGTTTTCTTATCTCCATTGTCTTGGAGTTACTCTGTTAGGAATCTTTCAAATCAAGCATTAGTATCTCCTCTAGTTTCCATTACTAAAATTATCAATGTAATATGGTTCAACTTCACAAACACAAGTTGGATGATATGAGGTTTGAATAGCCAATTAAGAATTCAAGATCTTATCGTCAAATACTATTTAAATCATCATTTGAAACGATTTCAATATTTTTCTTATATAAACTCCCAAAAACCTCGCATAACTGTGACATATTACTAATTGAACTAATAAAAGTTACAATAACTTCAATGTCAGAGGAAAAGAGAACAAAAGCTGATTCTAAGACATCAATCAGATCAGGAGATGTTCAAGAAATCACAGTTGATCAACTAGATATTCAATTAAACGATGGTTATAAACATGATTTGAGAAAGAATTTTGGATTCTTTTCACTATTAGGTGTTGGTTTTGGTTTGACAAATTCATGGTTTGGTGTTTCAGCTTCGCTAATTGCAGGTATAACTGCTGGTGGGCCAATGTTCATCGTTTACGGTATTATTATTGTTTCATTCATTTCATTATGTATTGGTGTGTGTTTAGGTGAATTCACATCTGCATTTCCAGAGAATTCAGGTGGTCAATATTATTGGACATTTCAATTGGCACCACCAAAATATAGAAGATTTTTAGCTTATATAACTGGTTCATTTAATTGGTTTGGTGCAATTTTCACATCTGCTTCAATTACATTATCACTTGCTTCTGCAGTGGTTGGAATGTATATTTTGAAAACAGGAAGACAAACTGGACCAAAGACATGGGAAGTATTTGTTGCTTATGAAATTATTAATCTTTTTATCATGTTTTTCAATATTTATGAAAAACCATTACCATTTCTATCACAATATGCGCTATGGGTATCACTTTTATCGTTTTTTGTTATTACAGTTGTGGTATTAGCTTGTTCATCAGGACACTTCCAATCTGCAAAGTTTGTGTTTGTTGAATATGATAATTCAACTGGCTGGTCATCTGCTGGAATCGCTTTCATTGTCAGTTTGATTAACCCAGCTTGGGCATTTAATGGTTTAGATTCTGCAACTCATATGTGTGAAGAAATTTACAATCCAGAAGCAAAGATTCCAATTTCAATTATTGCAAATGTCGCAATTGGTTTTACAACTGCATTCGCTTATGCTATTTCTATGTTTTTCTCAATTAGAAATTTAGAAGAGATTTTAGACTCTAAGACAGGTGTACCAATCTTAGATATTTTTTATCAAGCATTAAACAAGAATGTTAATGCTGCTTTATTTCTTGAAGCTTTGATTATACTAACAGGTGTTGGATGTAGTATCACCTGTCAAACTTGGGTTGCTAGATTATGTTGGTCCTTTTCTAGAGATGATGGTTTACCAGGTTCAAGATGGTGGAAAGTTGTTGATAAGAGAACTAAATTACCGGTTAATGCACATCTCTTCTCATGCTTCTGGTGTGCTGTTGTTGGCTGTATTTATATGGGTTCTACTACTGCATATAATGCTTTTGTCACTGCCCCATTATTTTTTTTAATCTGTACTTATGCAATTCCAATTGTATGTTTGTTTAAAATAGGTAGAAAAAATTTTAAACATGGTCCATTCTGGTATGGTAAAATTGGGGCAGCTTGTTCTATTATTGTTTTATTATGGGGTGTTTTCATCATAGTATTTTTTTCTTTACCATCAATGATGCCAGTTACTTCAAAAAATATGAATTATGTCAGTGTTGTATTTGTTGGTTTAACAGTTTATTCAATTGTATATTGGTTTTTTAGAGCCAATAAAATATTTGCTAAAGATCATATCCCAAGGGAAGAGATTATAGATGAATTGTTGAGTCTACAAGAGATTCAAACTTCAGAAAAGAATGCAGGGCATGATCTTAGTCAAGTTTGATATATTATAATTGTGACAATGTTTGAATATACAGTAGTTAAATAATAGCAACCTAGTAGGATTAGTCGATGATTACAATATTTTAGTGTCATCGGCTATATAATATACTCCTTTCAGCTATATTAAATCAGCTATATTAAATATTATACTAGTCGTTGACCCAAATATGGAGAATAATAATTATAATGTCACTATATTTTGTGACCAGCGGGCCCCTTCTATTTTTAGTATAACTCATTTATTTTTCCATAATCTGAAAGTTGAAATAAAAATGAATTAAAATTTTCAGGATACCGGCTATTAACGGCGGCTGAACTGGAAAAAAACTTATAACTAAGCTACTAGATGCACTTTCATCAACAGCTCTACGTGAATAAACACTGTATAACTATATATTAATTATGCAATATACATATAATGTAATTTATAACGACGTAAAGACTAAATTAAAGTAACGTCAAAAATTTCAAAATAATATGTTGTAGAAAATGACGTCATATACAAATTTTCAACTGCCTATGTATGTCAGGCGTTATTCGGTAGATTTTTTATTCGGTAGATCTACCAAATAAGCACGCCTTATTTGGTAGATCTACCGAATAAGCCAAAAAAAATTCTCCTTATTCAGTAGATCTACCGTATAAGAACACCTTATTCGGTAGATTTACCAAATTCGAGGTTTATTGCTCAGAAATTAGTTATAATCAATGTTTGTAGTGCTCAGATGGTCTACACAGCTGTAAGCTTTGTACTGCTATACTTTGAAATGCGTTAAACGGCTCTCTTAAGCATTTAAATGGTGTAATTTGAAATTTAGTCTTCGAATCGATATAGTATTTCAAGATCTTTTCTAATAAAAAAAATGTTAATAATTGTTATATTTTTAATCATATATTTCTTCAACTAATCAACCCACACGTCTTTTTTACAAATCTGGTTGGTCCATTCTTTTCTGAAGAGTCTATATCAATTTCTTTGGCTCCATCATCTGTTTCAATCACAAGTTTATCTTCTTTACCTAATGATTTATCAAAATTTCTGCAATTTTGATTT